>PVIY010001409.1:0-101804 GCA_004026745.1 Myrmecophaga tridactyla | reverse complement strand
GGTGACAGTCACCCCCAAGAAAACCTCTTTTGTTGCTGAGATGTGGCCTCTCTCTCCAGCCAACACAGCAAGCAGACTCACCACCCTCCCGCTGTCTACGTGGACATGACTCCCAGGGGTGTGGATCTTCCTGGCAGCGTGGGACAGAAATCCCAGAATGAGCTGAGATTCAGCATCAAGGAATTGAGAAAAACTCTAGAATGAGCTGAGACCCAGCATCAAGGGATTGAGAAAACCTTCTCAACCAAAAGGGGGAAGAGTGAAATGAGACAAAGTGTCAATGGCTGAGAGATTCCAGAGTCGAGAGGTTATCCTGGAGGTTATTCTTATGCATTAAGTAGGTATCACCTTGTTATCCAAGATGTAATGGAGAGGCTGGAGGGAACTGCCTGAAAATGTAGAGCTGTGTTCCAGTAGCCATGTTTCTTGATGATGATTGTATAATGATATAGCTTTCACAATGTGACTTTGTGATTGTGAATACCTTGTGTCTGATGCTCCTTTTATCTACCTTGTCAACAGATGAGAGGAACATACGGAATAAAAATAAATAATAGGGGGAACAAATGTTAAAACAGATTTAGTTTGAAATGCTAGTGATCAATGAAAGGGATCAGTAAGGGGTATGGCCTGTAAAATTTTTTTTTTTTCTGTTTGTTATATTTTTCTGTTGTCTTTGTATTTCTTTTTCTGAATTGATGCTAATGTTCTGGGAAATGATCATGAAGATGAATATGCAACTATGTGATGATATTGTGAACTGCTGAGTGTATGTGTTGGGAATGTTTGTGTTTCTTGTAATTTTTTTTATTAATAAAAAATTTATCTGCAAAAAAAAAAAGGAATTTAATAGGTTACGTGTTTACAGTTCTAAGGCCATAAAAATGTCCCAATTAAATCAAGTCTATAGAAATGTCCAATCTAAGGCATCCAGGGAAAGATACCATGATTCAAGAAGGCTGATGAAGTTCAATATTTCTCTCTCAAGTGGAAAGACACATGGCAAACACAGTTAGGATTTCTCTTTTGTCTGGAAAGGCACATGGCAAACAGTGTCATTTGTTAGCTTCCTCTCCAGGCTTCTTGCTTCATGAAGCTCCCCCAGGGGCATTCTCCTAATTCTCCTGTCGTTCTCCCATCACTTTCTCAGAATCTCCAAAGGTTGCTGGCTGGTGGACTCTGTGGTTCTCTTGGCCTTATGGCTCTATTCAGCTCTGCTATGGCTTTCTCGTCGTTCTCAAAAGGCCTTCACTCCAAAAATGTCTCCTCTTTTATAGGATCCCAGTAAACTAATCAAGACCCATGTAGAATGGGTGGAGACATGCCTCCATCTAACCAACTTTAATACCCACACTTGACTGAGTCACATTTCCATGGAGATAAACTAATCAAGTTTCCAACCTATAGTGCTAAATAGGAATTAGAAGAAATGGCTGTCTTTACAAAATGGGATTAGAATTAAAACATGGCTTTTCAAGGGTACATAAATCCCTCAAAAGCTGGCTCCCAGAGAGGAAAGGAAACAGACTTTACTAGTAGCAAGGACTTAGCTCAACCAAGCTCCAATTGTGGAATTAAATTAACAAATCTGACTACTGAAAATAGGCCCCCAGCTCAGATAAATCTTGAATAAGAGCTAAAGGTATTAGGAGTTTTTGCCACAGCACAGAGCAGGCAGGGCTAACAGAAACAAACAAACAAACAAAACAGAGGGTTTTTTTTGATTGGACAGCACAAAATACTTGAAAAGGGCAGGACCCTAAAAAAAGGGGGGTGGGGGGAGTTGGCACACAGAACCTGGAGATACACAGAGCAACGTATCAACTTAAGCTCTTGATTAACAAATCCCAGGAACAGGGCTCGTGCTCTGAAAAGGATTTTTTTTTTTTTTTGGCTTTGTTTCTACTACTTAACAGTTAATAAGATAGGACTGCAAGCCTTCTCTGGCTCCAACTGCTCCAGGTAAAAGCAGAATTAAGCTTGTCTGAGGGACAAAGAGGCAGGCTGGTTAGGTGAAAGTTGGTCAGCCTGGAGGTCAGTGCCTTCCCCAAGAGAGGGGTGGGGCCCAGCTCAGGTAGAATCCCTCTGTCTAGAAATTCAGACACCAGGGACTGGAAAATTGAAGCAATTAAAGTCAGCCTACAACCTCTCCTCGGACTCAACCACATCCCCAGCAGGGAGAGTCTGCTAAAGTTAAAGGCACCACATCACTTTCTGCTGGTGGGAATCCACAGGTAGACAAACACCACATTTTGACTGGGCCATATCGTCACCTTTCCTAGTATGACTCATTTTTTTTTTTGCTGGCATCTAGGCATTTGATTTCCTTAGTTTATACTGGAGATTGTCAATCTGCTGCACCTCACCCTCAGGGAAAACTGATGCAGATGACTCTTTCCTCCTGAGAAAAGGCCAGTCTAGTCTAGGTAAATCTGACCAGGGTCTATAATATCTAAGTACACCCTCCTAAAAACAAAAACAAAAAAAGGCTCCATATGGGCAGGACAAGAAACAGAAAACTTCTGATAGGGAAAAACAAAACCTAAACTAGAGGCCTAGAATAAGCTGAACTGAATGTCAAATAACAGAGACCAAAGCCAACCAGGAAGGAAATTCTAGGTAAAAGAGTGAAAACAATCGCTAGAATAAACAAGGAAATCAAATGCCTAGACATCAGCAAAAAATAACAAGTCATACTAGGAAAGTTGATGATATGGCCCAGCCAAAGGAAGAAACCACCAATTCAATGAGATATAGGAGTTGAAACAACTGTGTGTAGATTTATCAGCAGAAACCATGGAGGCGAGAAGACAGTGGGATGATATAGTTAAGGTACTAAAAGAGGAAAACTGCCTACAAAGAATTCTATATCCAGCAAAATTGTCCTTCAAAAATGAGGGGGAAATTAAAACATTTTCAGACAAAAATACACGGAGAGAATCTGTGACCAAGAGATCAGCTCTGCAAGAAATACTAAAGGGAGCACTAGAGACAGACAAGAAAAGACAGCAGAGAGATGTATGAAGAAGAGTGCAGAAATGAAGACTATCAATAAAGGTAAAAACAAGTAAAATAAGAGATGACATATAAAATCGAAAAAGCAAAATGGTAGAAGAAAGTACTGCCCTTACAGTACTAACACTAAATGTTAATGGATTAAACTCCCCAATCAAAAGACATAGACTGGCAGAATGGATTAAAAAGCAGGACCTATATATATGCTGTTTACAGGAGACGCATTTTAGATCCAAGGTTAAACACAGGTTGAAAGTGAAAGGCTGGGAAAAGATATTTCATGCAAACAACAATCAGAAAACAGCAGGAATAGCTATACTAATATCCAACAAGTTAGACTTCAAACGTAAAACAGTTAAAAGAGACAAAGAAGGACACTATGTATTAACAAAAGGAACAATTAAACAAGAAGACATAACAATCATAAGTATTTATGCACCAAGCCAGAGTGCTCCAAAATACATGAGGCAAACACTAAAAACAAGGAAAGGAGAAACACACACATTAATATAATAATTGGAGACTTCAATTCCCTGCTCTCATCAATGGACAGAACATCTAGACAGAGGATGTTCTAGTTTGCTAGCTGCCAGAATGCAATATACGAGAAACAGAATGGCTTTTAAAAAGGGGAATTTAATAAGTTGCTAGTTTACATTTCTAAGGCCAAGAAAATGTCCCAATTAAAACAAGTCTATAAAAATGTCCAATCTAAGGCATGCAAGGAAAGATACCCTGGTTCAAGAAGCCTGACAAAGTTTAAGATTTCTCTCTTGAGAGAGAAACCCTGTGTTTGCCATGTGCACTCTCACTTATCTGGAAAAGCACATGGCGAACATGGTGTCACCTGCAAGCTTTCTCTCCTGGCTTCCTGTTTCATGAAGCTCCCTGGGAGGCATTTTCCTTCTTGATCTCCAAAGACTGATGGGCTCTCTGCTTCTCATGGCTATGTCATTTTGCTCTCTCAGAATCTTGTGGATTTCTCTCTTGTCACTCTCTAGCTTTTAAAGGATTCTGATAAAACCAATCAAGACCCACCAGGAATGGGTGGAGACACATCTGGACCTAATCAGGTTTAATATCCACAGTGAGTGATTTACATCTCCATAGAGATAATCTAATTAAAGTTTCCAACATATAGTACTAAATAGGGATTAGAAGAAATGGCTGCCTTTAGAAAATGGGTTTAGTACTGAAAGAAGCTGAATGTGAGAATGATAGAGGGAGGAGGGCTGAAATCAGAAAGAAAGATGGACAATAAAGACCGAGAGGGTATAATCTAGGAATGCCCATAGTGTATAATGATAGTGACTAAATGTACACATTTAAAAAATGTTTTTGCATGTGGAAGAACAAAGGAATGTCATTACTGCAGGGTGCTGAAAATAGATGGTAATTAATATTTTAAAATTTTACCTTATGTGTGAGACTAAAGCAAAAAATGTTTATTTGTGTCAAAATTTACATTTTGACTAGTGCATTTCCTAATATAACTTATGTAGACAACTTAATTGAACACCATAAGTACCTGGAACCTTGAGCAGGACATGAGATTTTGTTGGTTTGTACAGAGTGATGCCCCAATAAATCCCAGAATGATTTGAACAGTGAATAAAAAAGTTTTTGCAAAACCCCCTTCGGGGAATGATGAGAAAGGGGGAAAATTCAACTTCCCCAAGTTGAATTCTTGATATTCTCACAAGCAGTGTGGACAACCAAAGCTATAGGCTGAGCCCCTAATCTTGGGGTTTGTTCATATGAGACTTAACCCCACAAAGGTTAGGTCAAGCCTACTTAAAACTATGCCTAAGAGTCACCCCCAAGAGAACCTCTTTTTTGCTCAGATGTGGCCTCTCTCTCCAGCCAACACAACAAGCAAACTCACCACCCTCCCCGTCTACATGGGACATGACTCCCAGGGGTGTGGACCTTCCTGGCAACGTGAGACAGAAATCCTGGAATGAGCTGAGACTCAGCATCAGGGGACTGAGACCAAAAGGGGGAAGAGTGAGATAGAGACAAAATAAAGTGTCACTGGCTGAGAGATTCCCAACAGAGTCAAGAGGTTATCCTGGAGGTTATTCTTACGCATTAAATAGATACCACCCTGTTAGTCAAGATGTAGTGGAGAAGCTGGAGGGAACTGCCTGAAAATTTAGAGCTGTGTTCCAGTAGCCATGTTTCTTGATGATGATTGTTTAATGATATAGCTTTCACAATGTGACTGTGTGATTGTGAAAACCTTATGTCTGATGCTCCTTTTATCTAACTTATCAACAGACGAGTAAAACATATGGAATAAAGATGAATAATGGGGGAACAAATGTTAAAATAAATTTAGAGTGAAATGCTGGTGATCGGTGATGGGGAGGGGTGAGGGGTATGGTATTTATGATTTTTGTTTTCTTTTTATTTCTTTTTCTGAATAGATGCAAATGTTTCAAGAAATGATCATGATGATGAATATGCAACTATGTGATGATACTGTGAATTACTGGATATATATGTAGAATGGAATAATCAAAAGTTATGAATGTTTATGTTTGGTGTTTTTTTGGTATTTTTTTTTTAATTTAAAAATTAATAAAAAATGGGTTTAGGATTAAAACATGGCTTTTCTAGGGTGCATACATCCTTTCAAACCAGCACAGAGGATCAATAAAGAAACAGAGAATTTGAACAATACAATAAATGAACTAGACTTAACAGACATTTATAGAACATTACACCTCACAACAGCACAACAGCAGGATACACCTTTTTCTCAAGTGCTCACAGATCATTCTCAAGGATTGACCGTATGCTGGATCACAAAGCAAGTCTCAATGAATTTAAAAAGGTTGAAATCATACAAAACACTTTCTCAGATCATAAAGGAATGAAGTTGGAAATCAATAATAGGCAGAGGGCCAGAAAATTCACAAATATATGGAAGCCCACAACACTCTTAAACAACCACTGGGTCAAGGAAGAACTTACAAGAGAAATCAGTAAATATCTTGAGGCAAATGAAAATGAAAACATATCAAAATTTATGGGATGCAGCAAAGGCAGTGCTAAAAGGGAAATTTATTGCCCTAAATGCCTATATCAAAAAAGAAGAGCAAAAATCAAGGAATTAAATGTCCATTTGGAAGAACTAGAGAAAGAACAGCAAAATAACCCCAAAGCAAGCAAAAGGAAAGAAATAACAAAGATTAGAGCAGAAATAAATGAAATTAAGAATATGAAAACAATTAAGACAATCAACGTTGGGTCTATGAGAAAATCAATCAGATCGATGGACCCTTAGCAAGGCTGACAAAAAGAAGAAAGAGGATGCAAACAAATAAAATCATAAACGGAAAAAACCACTGGCCACACAGAAATAAAGGAGGTAATGAGAAGATACTATGAACAACTTTATGTTAATAAACTAGACAATGTAGATGAAACAGACAACTTCCTAAAAAGGCATGAACAACCAACGCTGACTCAAAAAGAAACAGATGACCTCAACAAACCAATCAAAGTAAAGAAACTGAATTAGTCGTTATGAGGCTCCCAAAAAACAATAGTCCAGGACCAGATGGCTTCACATGTGAATTCTACCAAACATTCAAGAAATAATTAGTACCAATTCTGCTCAAACTCTTCAAAAAAAAACATTGAAGAGGAGGGAAGGCTACCTAACTCATTCCATGAAGCCAATATCACCCTCCTAACATAGCCAAACAAAGATACTACAAGAAAAGAAAATTACAGTCCAATCTCTCTAATGAATAAAGATGCAAAAATCCTCAACAAAATACTTGCAAATCGAATCCATGGGCATATTAAAAGAATTATACACCATGACCAAGTGAGATTTATCCCAGGTATGCAAGGATGACTCAACATAAGAAAATCAATTAATGTAATACACCGTATCAACAAATCAAAGCAGAAAAACCTCATGATCATCTTGATTGATGCAGAAAAGGCATTTGACAAAATTCAACATTCTTTCTTGATGAAAACACTTCAAAGGATAGAAATAGAAGGAAACTTCCTCAACACGATACAGGGAATTGTTCTAGTTTGCTAGCTGCCAAAATGCAATATACCAGAAACGGAATTGCTTTTAAAAAGGGGAATTTAATGAGTTGCTAGTTTACAGTTCTAAGGCCGAGAAAACGTCCCAATTACAACAAATCTATAGAAATGTCCAATCTAAGGCATCCAGGGAAAGATACCTTGGTTCAAGAAGGCCGATGAAGTTCAGGGTTTCTCTCTCATCTGGAAAGGCACATGGTGAACATGGTCAGGGTTCCTCTCTCACCTGGAAGGACACATGGCGAACACAGCATCATCTGCTAGCTTCTTCTCCCCTGGCTTCTGGTTTCATGAAGCTCCCCGGGAGGCACTTTTCTTCTTCATCTCCAAAGGTCACTGGCTCATGGACACTCTGCTTTGTGATGCTGCTCTCTCTGAATCTCCCATTCTCCAAAATGTTTCCTCCTTTATAGGACTCCAGTAAACCAATCAAGACCCACCCAAATGGGTGGAGATATGTCATCACCTAATCCAGTTTAACAACCACTCTTAACTAAATTCGTCATCCAGGGAGATGATCTGATTACAGTTTCAAATATACAGTATTGAATAGGGATTATTCTACCTTTATGAAATGGGATTTTAATTAAGACATGGCTTTTCTAGGGGGCATACATCCTTTTAAATCAGCACAGGAATATATGAAAAACCCACAGCTAACATCATCCTCAATGGGGAAGAATCAGGAACAACACAAGGATGTCCACTGTCACCATTATTATTCAGCATTGTATTGGAAGTTCTAGCCAGAGCAATAAGACAAGAAAAAGAAGTATAAGGGATCAAGATTTGAAAGAAGTAAAACACTCACATTCACAGCAAAGCTATTACAGCTAATAAATGAACATCGCAAAGTGGTAGGTTCAAGACCCACACTAAAAAATTTGTAGCATTTCTATACACTAGTAATGAGCAATATGAAGAGAAAATAAAAAATTCCACTTACAATTACAATCAAAAGAATAAAATATTTAGGAATAAATTTAACTAAGGATACAAAAGACCTATACAAAGAAAACTACAAGAAATTGCTAAAAGAAATCGCAGAAGTCCTAAATAAATGGAAGGGCATACTGTGTTCATGGATTGGAAGACTAAATATAGATGCAATTCTACCTAAATTGATTTACAGATTCAATGTAATACCAATTAAAATCCCAAAAACTTACTTTGCAGAAATAGAAAAACCAATAAAGAAATTTATTTGGAAGGGTAAGGTGCCCCAAATAGCTAAAAATACCTTGAGAAAGGAAAAGATGTTAGAAGTCTCACACTACCTGACTTTAAGGCATATGATGAAGCTACAATGGTCAAAGCAGCATGGTACCGGCATAAAGACAGATAGACCAATGGAATAGAATAGAGGGTTCAGATATACACCCTCTCATCTATGGACAATTGATCTTTGATAAGGCCGTCAAGCCAACTCACCTGGGACAGAACAGTCTCTTCAATAAATGGTACTTGAAGAACTGGATAGCAATATGCAAAAGAAAGAGGATCTGTATCTCACCCTTATACAGAAATTAACTCAAAATGGATCAAAAAACCTTAAGAGCTAAGACCATAAAGCTGAAAAAAATGTATGGAAAATATCTTAGAAAACTTGTATAGGAGGCGGTTTCCTAGATCTTACACCTAAAGCACGAGCATTGAAGAAAGAAACAGATAAATACAAACTCCTCAAAATTAAACACTTTTGCGCGTCAAAGAACTTTGTTAAGAAAGTAAAAAGGCAGCCTACGCAATGGGAGACAATATTTGGAAACCACATATCAGATACGGGTCTAATATTCAGAATATATAAAGAAACGTGTTCAACTCAACAACAAAAAGACAAACAACCCAATTGAAAAATGGGCAAAAGACATGAACAGACACTTCTCGGGAGAGGAAATACAAATGGCTAAAAGGCACATGAAAAGATGCTCAACTTTCCTGGGTATTAGAGAAGTGCAAATCAAAATCACAACAAGATATCATCTGACACCCACCAGAAAGGCCATTATCAAAAAAAAAAAAAAAAAAAAAAAAAAAAAAAAAAAAAAAAAAAAAAAAAAAAAAAAAAAAAAAAAAAAAAAAAAACATGACAAGTGCTGGAGAGGATATGGAGAAAGAGGCACACTTACCCACTCCTGGTGGGAATGTAAAATGGTACAACTGCTGTGGAAGGCAGTTTGGCAGTTCTCAGGAAGCTAAGTATAGGACTGCTATGTGATCCAGCAATACCACTGCTAGGTATCTATTCAGAGGATATGAGGGCAAGGACACAGACATTTGCACACCAAGGTTTACAGCAGCATTATGTACAATTGCCAAGAGATAGAAACAGCCCAAATGTCCACCAACAGATGAGTGCCTCAACAAGCTGTGGTATACTCATACAATGAAATATTACGCAGCTTTACGACAGAATAAAGTCATGAAGCATGTTACAATGTGGATGAACCCTGAGGACGTTATTCTGAGTGAAATTAGCCAGAAACAAAAGGACAAATACTGTATGGTCTCACTGAAATGAACTAACATTAATGAGAGAACTTGGAGAATTTCAGTAAAGAACACAGGTTATCAGGAGATAGAAGTAGGGTAGAGATTGGATAATTGGAGCTGAAGGGATACAGATTGTGCAACAGGACTAATAGTAAAAATTCAGAAATGGATAGTACACTACCTGACTGTAGCACAATAATGTAAGTACACTGAATGAAGGTGAATGTGAGAATGAGAGAGGGAAAAGGGCTGGGGACACATATGAAACCAGACGGAAAGATAGACAAAGACTGAGATGGTATAATCCAGGAATGCCTAGAGTGTACAATGATAGTGACTAAATTACAAACTAAAAACTGTTTTTGCATGAAGAACAACAAAGGAATGTCAATATTGCAGGGTGTTGAAAATAGATGGTCATTCATATCTTAAAACTTCAACTTCTGTGTGAGACTAAAGCAAGAAATGTTTATTTGGTACAAAATTTATATTTTGACTAATTTAACTTATATGGACAATTTAATTGAACACCATAAGTACATGGAACCTTGAATACAGCATGAGATTTTGTACATTTGTCCAGGTTAGTGTGATGCCCTGATAAATCCCAGAGTGATGTGGACAGTGAATAAAGAATTATTTGCAAAGTCCCCTTAGGGGAATGGCAAGGGGGAAATATTTAACTTCCCCATTTGGAGAATTCCTGATATTCTTGCAAGCAGTGGGGACAACCAAATCAATTGGCGGAGCCCTCAAGCTTGGTGTTTGCCCCTATGAAACTTATCCTTGCACAGGATAGGCTAAACCTACTTAAAATCAGGCTCACCCCCAGAGAACCTCTTTTGTTGCTCAGATGTTGTCTCTCTCTTAGCCAACAGAGTAAGTGAACTCTTTCTCCCTCACTCTACATGACTCCCAGGGGTGTAAACCTCTCTGGCAACATGGGACACAAATCCTAGAATGAGCTGAGACTCAGCATCAAGGGATTGAGAAAAGCTTCTAGACCAAAAAGGGGAAGTGAGAAATGAGACAAAATAAAGTGTTGATGGCTGAGAGATTTTAAACAGAGTCGAGAGGTTATCCAGGTTATTCTTATGCATTATATAGATATCCCCTTTTTAGTTCATGGTGTTTTAGAGTGGTTAGACGGAAGTACCTGAAACTGTAGAGTTGTGTTCCAGTAGCCATGTTTCTTGAAGATGATTGTATAGTGATATAGCTTTCACAATGTGACTGTGTGATTGTGAAAACCTTCTGTCTGATGCTCCTTTTATCTACAGTATGGACAAATGAGTAAAAAGTATGGATAAGAAATAAACAAATAATAGAGGGAACAAAAGTTAAGATAAATTGAGTAGATTGAAATACTAGTGGTCAATGAGAGGGAGGTATAAGGGGTATGGCATGTATGCGTTTTTTCTTTTTCGTTCTTTTTCTGGGGAGATACAAATGCTCAAAAAAAAATGATCATGATGATGAATACACAACTATGTCATGATATTGTGAGCCACTAATTGTAACCATGTCAAGAATGTTTGTTTGTCAAGAATGTTTGTATGTTTGTTTGCTGTTTACAATAAAACAAAAAAAAAGAAACCATAGAGGCAAGAAGGCAGTGGTATGAAAGATTTAAAGTGCTGAATGAAAACAACTGCCAACCAAGAATTTTATATCTGACAAGACTTTCTTTCAAACATGGGAGAAATTAGGGCAGGCCACGGTGGCTCAGCAGGCAGAGTTCTCACCTGCCATGCCGGAGACCCAGGTTCAATTCCCGGTGCCTGCCCATGCCAAAAAAAAAGGGGGGGGGAGGGGAAGGGGAGATTTTAAGACATGCCCAGATACACAAAGGAGTTTGTCAATACTAGACCTGCCCTACAAGCAATACTAAAGAGAGTTCTTCAAACTGAAAGGAAAAGGCACTAGACAGTGGGTCAAAGCAGCATATAAAAATAAAGACTTCTGGTAAAGGTAACCACACAGGTAATTATAAAAGACAGTGCTATCATTTGCTATCTAACACCACTTCTCACTAATTACAGGTGTGAAAACACAAGTGCATAAAAAGTATGATCAATAGCTTTGGACTTACAATGTACAAAAATATAATATGTAACAAGTACAAAAAAATGGAGAAACATATGGGTAAAGGAACAGTGTATCTGTATGCTATTGAAGATAAACATATCAAATCAAATCTGATTGTTATAATTTAGGATGTTAAAGTTTAATTCCATTGTAATCATGAAGAAAATACATGAAAAAGTATATTCATGAAGAAATGAGAAGAGTCACAAAATGATACAATATAAAGCCCAAGTAAATACTGAAGTAGGCATTAAAAAGCAATAGAGGGTCAAAAAAGATAAGACTTACAAACACACAATAGCCAAATGGCAAAAGAAAAGTCTTGCATTATCAGCAGCTACTTTAAGTGTAAATGGATTAAACTCTACAGTCAAAAGGAGACAGTGGGAAAACAGACTTAAAAGCATGACCCAACTATATGCTGTTTAGAAGAGACTCCCCTTAAATTCAAAGGCTGAAAGTGAAAAAACAGAAAAAGATATTCCATGCAATTAGTAACCAAAAGAGAGCTGGGGTAGCTATCATAATATCAGATAAAACAGAAAAACTGTTACGAGGGACAGAGTGTCATTATGTGCTATTAATGAGTCAATTCAATAAGACAAAACAATTCTATACATATATGCACCCAACAGCAGAGCCCCAAAATATATAAAGCAAACACTGACAGATTTGGAGGGAGAAACAGTTCTACATTAATAGTAGTAGATTTCAATAGTCTTCTTTCAGTAATAAAACATCTAGACAGAAAATCAGTAAGGAAATAGAAGATCTGAATGATACTCTAAACCACCTAGATCTAACAGACATATATATAGAATACTTAAATGAACAGCAGCTGAATACACATTCTTCCTAGTGCAAATGGATCATTCTCCAGGAGAGACCAAGTGTTAGGTCACAAAACAATCTCAGTAAGTTCTGAATACTGAAATTATACAATGTATCTCTTGGACAACAATGGAATGAAGCAAGAAATCGATAAGAGAGATAAATAAAAATATACAAATAAATGTAAATGTGGAAAAATAGTACACTTATGGATGCTGGGCAACCATAAGGTTACTGAAGTGAATATTTATCAGTCTAGCGGCTCAACATCCGACATACTTTCCATGTTCAGAAGCTATGCCTCCTACCTCAGATCAAGAGGGACAGATATTCTCTCTTCCTACTCCCGGACATTATAGTTTGGACACATCAACTAAGCAGAGCCAATTAACATGTTCTTATTGAAACTTGAAATGCCTCTGAAACTTGAGTGAAGCCAAAGTGCAGTTAGATATTACTTGAAGTTGGTGAAGCACTACTGAGAAACCAGCACTGGTTGTGAGCGTCCACGGGCAACAAGATCCAGCAGCTCAGCACTAAGTCTCTAGAGGAAATACAGCCACTGGTGGCATCCCAGGTAGACCATTCTTGTGACAGGATTATGGCAGTGGCTTATTTCCTTAGAACCTGAGCTTGATTTGTTGATTCTATGAGCTACCCTGCTACCCTTCTAATAAATTCTTTTCTGTTTTCTGGTCTAGATATCCTATTTCATGTTGAAAGGGCACAGAAAAGGAAGAAAATTAGTTGAAGTACAAGAAAAGGAGGCTCCTTATTTAGAATTAAAAGCATTAAAGAACTACATAAAATAAATGAAGGAATGATCAGAATAAAATACCATTAAAATAGGCCTGACCAAAAAAAAAAAAAGCCTGACAAAGTGTTCATTAGAAACAAGTACAAGAGTAAAAAAGAAATATAAAGCCTTGCCAAAAACAATGACCGAAACAGATTGTCTTATATTTCCCCCACGAGAATATAAATTCCAAGACAATACAATGTCTCTTTGGTTCATTACTATATCTCCAGCATCTGGAACAGTGACTTAAGTATTTATTTATTTAGACATTCAAATATTTTTTGAATGAATGAAATTTGCTGTTCTCAATGAGACATATTGGGAAATGACTTAGCTATAATGACATAATGAAACGGACCATATATGGGTCTGGGGTTGGTGGCAGCGTAAGATCCTGAAAAGACAGTCTGGGGTAGAATTAACAGAGAAGGGATCAAAAGAAGAAATGAATTTGTTTTTAAATATATCTATATAAAACTAAGCCTAAACAGAGTGATTCTGTGGCAATATCTTGGCTATGGCTTGCCGTCCTTAGTCCTGTAGATACAGGACTTTTCTAAAGCATGAATCAGAATCCCATTGGTCCAAGGGTACATGCCACTTTACCAGTGAACAAGGCTAAATGACTGCAAAGCATCTAATTCTAGATCAAGAATTTTGCTTTCTATTCATGGTGACATATATAGTAACTCTTAGAAAGTAATAAAACAGCTTTATTTCTTGCTCTAAATGGCACCAAAAAGGAAGCCAACTTTTAGTGGTGGTGATGAAAACTGAGAGGAAGTGAAGTCTAAAAAGTGATTGGGAAAAAAAAAAGTGACCTTAGGTAGACAACTTATTAAGGACCTAAAGGGGAACCTCAGAGAGCAAACGGCATCAAAGTGGTACAAACTCTGCCATTTATGTTCATGAAATGTGACTAATCTTAGCCAAGTCAGCTTCCTTTCAAAATTAAAAGCACTTATTGGGTACAAACTTTCTGTTTGAGGTGATGAAAGTTTAGATAATAAATGATGGTTAGAGCACAATATTGTGAATGTAATTCATTTCACTGAGCTGCATACTTGAAAGTGGTTAAATTGGGAAATTTTGAATTGCATATATATCATTGCAACAAAAAGGTTTTTTTCTTTTAAAAAGGAAAGCAGTTCCTGGAATACAAGCAAAGATGAAAAAGCAGGAATATGCATACTTCTGTGATGGAAAACTTGTTTTTAAAATATTTCTTAGCAAAAGCATTAGAAATTTAAAATTATTTCTCCAAAAGAACTTTCCTTTGGAAATTAGACAAATATACATGTCATATTTGTATAACATGTATATGTGATTGGTACTATAAAAGAATTGATGCATTTTTTTAATTTAAAATTTATAATGTGAAAAACTATAACTATGGGAAATAGTGCATATTCAACAAACATTAATGAATGAGCACAAGACAAATGTACAAACTAGGGCCATATAGCTTCACTATCTGCATACATTCTCAAGAAAAGGAAATTAATCACAACTTAGCAGTCTTCTCATGGTCTAAAAGAACCATGTTCCTTTGTGGACAGGCTCTCTTGAGGGCATAACTGATAATACTCCAGACCATTTATCTATCAGCAGAGTCTAACAGAGAAACACTGACCTCTCTGTTCACATACACATCTACCTTTATTCTGCACAACCAGAAGTAGTCAAGTTACTTTTCCTGCTACTGCAAGACATCACAAAGGAAGTTAAACTTGTGGTCTACTTTTAAAACGTAATAGTTGCCACTATACACACAACTGATTTGGAATGCTTTTCAGTGTCTATTTAATTTTATATGACTCAAAATCTTCCTTGGAGAATTGTCACAGCTATTTTCAGATAATTTTTCCTGAAAAAGTAAAATTAATCATACAAAACATTTTCTTTCTTTGTATATAGAGGTACAAGGGAGAGGGTTCAGAGGAGAGGTTCCACTGGACTCTTCAAAAGCAGAAAAATGAAAATGTCTCCAAATTACTGCCTAGTGGAAGTAGGTATTTTTTCTTAAAAGTCTGTTTATACAGTCTTTCCCCATCCCTTTATTTCCAATTGAACAGAGACGTTTTGGTAGTACATATTAACAGGTAGAAAGGAAAGAAGTGCTTGGGCTTGCTTTGCTTTAGACTGTTTAAGAAAGACCACATGCTGCTCCAAACACAATACATGACTTTGCTTTTGCCTGGATCTCAGTAAGGACAATTAAAAAAGAAAAACAGCATATTCCTGTTTCCATTTTCCCTAGTCTCAGCTTTTTCTAGATGAAATCAGTGTCTCAAGGGACGTCAGTCTCACAATTTGAGAAACAATGCTCTAGATATGAAAGAAAAAGGAACACAATGGAAAACCAGCAGCCATTTGTTTCCCACTTGTGAGAGTTAGACTGTACAACATCCTTTTCATTACAAGCCAAGCTGCCAATCAGAATTGTAAATTAACTCTTTGTAACACAAATGATCAGGTACAAAAAATAAAACAAACAAAAATCTAAGTCCCTTATTTCTAGCTCGCTCCAAAACAAAATTCCAGTTTAACTCAATAAGCAGGATATTCTGGTCAGATCTTTTTGGTTTATGATAAATTTGACTTTAAAAGAAATTTTATGCAGAAAATAAATGACATAACTCAGGTAAAATATTAATGAGAAAGAACAATAATATTTATTCCTTATTCCTATTCCTTATCCCTATACTATTCTTAAGAACACTTTCAAGTACTTTAGGCCAGGAGTTGGCAACTACAGCCCATAGGCCAAAATTTGCCCCACCTGTTTTGTAAAGTTTTATTAAAACAGCTACATTCAGTCATTTACATATTGTCTATGGTTGCACTGGGCTACATGTGTAAAGTGAATAACCGCAACAGAGACTCTATGACCCACAAGCTGAAAATATTTACTATTTGGCCCTTTATAGATAAAGTTTACCAATTCCTACTTTAAATTAGCAGATCTCAAACGTTAATGTTCTTAAGAAACACCTCAACAGCTTGTTAAAAGTTTTCTGGGCCTTATATCCAAAGATGAGATTTCAGTTAGGTTGCGTTAGGGTCCATGAACTCTCATTTCTAACAAATTCACAAGTGTATGAACTAAACTTTGAGGACCACTGATCTAGAGCATCTCATTATTATCACAGATAAACAAAGACCATAAGTGCCTAAATTCTATAAAATAGGCTATCCTTCACATAAAATGAAAACTGAGACATAAAAGAGGAGTGAGATAGATGGCTTGGCCTATACCGAATTCTTGGTGGCTAAGAAAGTATACATGGTTGCCATAATAACCAGATAATTCTTCAACCCCTCTTCTTGACACTAATTCACAAAGAAAACTGGAAAGTAATAGGGACCAGTGGGAACCAAAGGCAGTTGGATCAGAGATTTGTAAAACCCAATCTGTTCTTTAGAGAAGCTATAAAACACATTTTTAGCAATAGCTAAGATATATGCAGCTATGATTAAGTACTTGACTGGACCATATACTTCAGCACTAAAGAACAGTTTTTATAAAAAACCTGATATATATTTTATAATCCCAAATTTAAACATAACTTTAAAAAATAAATTCTTTAAATTCTGACGTGTATAAAGAGAATGAAGGATGTCAATTGGTATATTTTATCAGAATTAGGCTCAGGCAGAACAAAAAAGGATAATCTATAAATCGCCAAAAATATTAGGATGTCTTTCACTTGGGGAGGGGAGGTAGGATTCTTTCTGCTGATTTGCTGGGACAGAAACCAACACCTTTCTCTTTATTCAGCCTTTATTAAGGATCTAATATGCTCAAAGGTACTATACTAGGCAGTAGGAACAGTGATGAGAAAACACCACCCTGTTCTCAAAAAGCTCACAATCTAATGAAAGAGTCATGTAAATAACTACAATACAGCCTCATAAATATTAGACAGTCATATATATTAATTATTAGAAGAGTGTACAGGAGTGAGCTGATTAATATGCATGGGAGAAAGGTGAAAGAAGGCTTCACAAAGCACAAAATTACTGCTCTGAGACTTGAAGGAAATAAACATGCATAGAAGAATAAGCAGACGGAACATCAGGCTGACTGTACAATATATGCAAAGGTATAGAGGTGAGAGAATGACAGATTTGGTTCTGCAAGTAGTGGTCAAAGCAAAGTGTACAATGTGGCAAGGAGCAAGATTCGAGGCTGGATAGGAAGACAGAGTCCCACACAAAGAGCTCTGGGTGCCAGGCAAGAGTCATGTCTTCATTTTTCAAGTTTTAGTGAACTTGTGAAGAATTTTAACCCCAAAGCAGATTATGAAGATTTGCATTTTAATAAAATCACCATTGAACCAAAGAGACGAGAGATTGAAGACATGGAAACGGTAAGGATTTGATCCAAAAATTCAGATCAGACTTTGTACTCCAGGCACAGATGAGAGATGGCAAGACTGGAAGAGCTGAAAAGCGGGGGCGGGGAAAGCACTCAGTTCAATTTTTAGCTAAATAAAGTTTGTGCAGAAATAGCAAAGACTGGAATTAGCACATCACATTCTGACATTTGAATCTTAGGAAACATTTTCCTGTTTATCCAATAAGGTCAAGAGCAAAAAACAAACAAGCAAAAAAGCATATGGACTCTGTGGAAGGAAAGGAAATGTCATCAGATAGAGTATGGTGGCAAAGGCATGTCTATACACTTAGTTTGGATTGAATGATATGCAAATAAAACTGCTTAAAAATGAAAAAATAAATGAAAAATATTTAAAGATCATGTTGAAAGAGAAGACTGCGTCAAAGCATAGTGCTCAGACCTTTGGCAAATCATAACCTCCTTGGGTCTCAGTTTCTTCATCTATTGACCTTTATATATTTTTTAAACGATAAACAGAAATACGTTTCAACATAATTGGTTTCCTTTGTAATCTTCTGCATTATATTTATTGAAATTTAAAACAATATTCTGAGCTGGAGATTAAAACATGGGACTGTATAACACAGTGACTATTGTGGTAGATGATGACTGTGATTAACTGTACAAATATAAAATATTCTTTCATGAATTCGAACTAATGTATGACACTATTACAAACAGTTAATAGTAGAGGGATACATGGCAAAAAAAAAGTGTATCTACTGCAAACTATGAACTATGGTGAACAGTAATATCTTAATATTCTTTCATCATCTGTAACAAATGCACCACACCAATACTAGGATTAAATAATGGGTATGTGATGTTTTGGGTGTTCTTTTTATTTTTATTTCTTTTTCTGGAATAACGAAAATGTTCTAAAATCGATTACAGTGACAAATGCACAACGATGTGATGATACTGTGAGCCACTGATTGTATACTTCAGATGGAGTATATGGTGTGTGAATGTATCTCAATAAAATCACTTTAAAAAAAGAAACACAGGGGTGGGCCACATGGCTCAGCAGGCAGAGTTCTTGCCTGCCATGCCGGAAACCCAGGTTCAATTCTCAGTGCCTGCCCATGTGAAAAAAAAAAAAAAACAGCGTCCCGAGAAGGGGGCAAATAGGGTAAGAAGTCCCGTATGATCCCTTAGGGTTACTTCCAATTCTCAAATTATAGGATTGTGGACATTTAATACAAAAACTAAAAAAGAATGTCACTGGCTAAGGAAAAACAGGAATAAGACAAGAAGGAAAGTACAATTCTTTGAACCAAATAGTAACATACAGGGATTAAAAGTCTGACCCAAGTTGATATTACTTTGCCCTTCCATTTTTCTTTCTGTCCCTTTCTCCTTCTGAAGACTTAAGCCAAGTAATAAATGACTGCTTTTTTCTACAAAAAATATATTTTTTGCCATATATCCCTCTACTATTAACTCTTTGTAATAGTGTCATACATTTGTTCTAATTCATGAAAGAATTTTTTATTTGTATAGTTAATCACAGTCATCATCTACCACAATAGTCACTGTGTTATACAGTCCCATGTTTTAATCTCCAGCTCAGAATATTGTTTTAAATTTCAATAAATATAATGCAAAAGATTACAAAGGAAACCAATTATGCTGAAATATATTTGTCTATGGTTTAAAAAATATATAAAGGTGATTGTGAGCCACAATCAATGGCTCACAGTATCATCACACTGTTGTGCATTTGTCACTGTAATCAATTTTAGAACATTTTCGTTATTCCAGAAAAAGAAATAAAAATAAAAAGAACACCCAAAACATCACATACCCATTATTTAATCCTAGTATTGGTGTGGTGCATTTGTTACAGATGATGAAAGAATATTAAGATATTGCCGTTAACCATAGTCCAATGTTTACAGTAGATACATTTTATATATTAAACTTATAATTAATAAAGGCCATGAGAATGTTTATCATATGTAGAAGATTTTACAATAAGAGATTGGCAATGTTCACAGTCAAATAAAGGATGTAATAACAAAAATGCCTTCTTGAAGACATCCAGATCCAAAACAATCTGGGAAAGAAGCTAGGTAAATAAAAATAATCTTTCTTTTTTTTCAGTCAGAAACAATTGTTCTCTTCCCTATCTTTAAATGGTACTCTATCATAAGAAATTCAAGTCTAAATTATCTGAATTTACAAGGTCACTGAGAGCACTGAAATTTAAAGTATATGTAGCTACTACAGATTTTTTAAAACTTGTATTTTTATAACACTGCAAGCCATGAATTATACAATATATCATGAGAGAAAATGTGAACAAATGAATGAATGATATAATTATTACTTGAAGGTATTTTCACTACATACTTTATTTTAATTAAATTAAAACATTAAAATGTTTCTGATCAATGAAAATCTCTTAATATCATTTGTTCAGTGTTCAAAATAGCAGCTTGGACTCTTTGAAAAACCACAAAAGAATACATTGATATAATTTGTAATATCCCTTAAAAGCACATCCACTCAGTATTTAAAAGCTCTCTTTTTTCTACACACAAGTATTTAATGAGGCAGTCAGACAACTATTCAAATGAACAACAGTGGAAGACTTTCAAAGAATCAAAACCAAATCTAGTCAGTGTTTAAAAGTGTCTATGTTAAACGTGTAGGGTTTTGCTTTCATCTCTTAGCAAGAACCTGAGAGGAGAAAAGCCTTTACCATCCTTGGACAGTGTTTCTAGAGAAAAACTGCAAAACAATGCATTTGTCTTCTTTCCTTCACAGGACTTGTCAACTCTACAGAACTGTGTGAGAGAGCAGGTTCCTGTTTCTACAGGTAGCTCTTTCTTCCCACACCTACCTAGTCTCTACATTATCTCTAAACCAGCAGGCAGGTAACTGAACACCTAAGGCAATCTTAGTGTCCCTTGCACCTCCCCTAATAGCTCATTTTTAGAAATATCTTACAAAGACTACTTGGCTATGCTTAAAAAAAAAAAAAAAAAAACAAAGTCACTTTTTAGTAAGACAGTATCCACAGCTCCCAGTTTTACTTGCTTCAGAAAAACTGTACCAAGTGAACTACTGCAACTACTTGTAAGAAAATATGTGAATTTCTTCAGGTTTAATCAAGGCAACATAAAATTATGTGTTCAATGGATTAGGAAAAATTCAGAATTCACATTTCTAAAGGAACTACCAGATGTGCTTCAGGAAAACAAAACATTTGCCAAGTGCAAGATATTTTGAAATCATTCATAGCTATATTTCATTGTAAACAAATCCTATCTTATTCAAGTCCACTAAACAGGGCCCCAAATATAGACAAGACATAATTTAGCAAGGGATTTCAATTTCGAAAGAATTTATTCTTAATATGACTTATATACAACCTGAAGAAATCACTTACTGTGTTATAAAAAAGTCACGTCTACAGTTTATTCCAGAACAAAGCATAAACTATTTTTCTATAAACGTATGAAGAATGACTCACCTTCATTTTCACAGCAGCAGTATCCTGGTCATAATGACCCATGAGATTAGGAAAAAATGTCATATTGTAGGCCATTTTCATACATCTGGGAACAGCTATTGGTTCACAGGTGAAGAGACTGTGCCCGCTTACGAGGGGTAGAAAAATACAGATCCACAAAAAGGTAAATACTTCCATTTTCTTCAAATTTCCGATTTTACCACATGACTCAGATTAATAATTGTTCTTTTCCTCCATAGATTTCCTTCCAAACATAAAATGTCCAAATTCCTCATTTCATTATTTTACCATTTTGAAGGAAACGGTTTTCCTGAAGATGAGTTCTGGGTCAATTACTGTAAAAACAACCAAGAGGGTTGTAAAATTCGTCATAAGCTCAAATATGGACTTCAAAGGGCAGAATTACAATTTTTATACGAGGTAACACTTGAAAGACCGCGGAAAATTCCGACCTACCGAGATGATCTTCTGCCCGCCTTTGCACAGAACTATCATCTGCTGAACAAGTCTCGTCCCTAGGGAACACAGGACAGGTTTGTGCTGCGCTATATGCGGGGCTAAAACGGGGCACAAAACGAGGCGGATGGAGAAAAAGGGATGCTGGAGGTAAGGAATAAGCTAAAAATAAATTAATTAAAAGGACTGATAGAATCTTAAATAAAAACATCTTTAAATAAATAAAACGGATTAATGGAATCTTAACATCTAAGGGCCCCTGTTGGAAATCATCTTAGGAACAAGAAAACTGAGGCCAAAAGAAATTCCTTAAACCCTAAATAGTCCTTAGACGCTTTAGAGATTCCAAAAAGACCGTTTTTGTGGCTGTCTTCTGGAAATTTACTTTTCCTGTTTCTCAAAAGGCCAACTAATGAGAAACTTCTAGAATTCCTTCTGTGGAGGGGCGGAATTGTAATTTTTATAGGCTCGGTTTGTAGGGATCTCGCCGAAAGGGGAAATGAGCAAATCTATCCCGGGAGGGAGAAGAGGTCGTTTGAGGGAGGAGGGCTGTGGGCCCCCACAACAAACAATCACCACCTTCCCTCAAAAGACACACACATGTGCCCCGTTTTCCAGCACCGGGCAGAGTAACTCGTCCACACCCGAGCACCTGCCCGGCCTAAAGGCGGACAGCGGCTTCCTGACCTCACCCGCCCAGCGCCGCACTGACCCCGCGGCGCCCTTCAAGCGCTGGCTCCAACTTGCGAGGAAACTTGGGCGCGTGCGGACCGTCCCGCCGCCGCTTCCCCGACACCTGCGGCTCCGCCCGCCCCGCCGCTCCACTCCAGACGCTGTCCCCAGCCCACCCCGCACCCCTCCAGTCTGGCCACGGCTACCTGCCCGCCCCGCATCCCCTGGGGCCCCGCCGCCCCGGTCGCGGTCGCCAACCCAGTCCGGGCCGAAGGAGACTCACCTCGGGCAGCAGTTGAGATCCTCTTTCCCTCCCCGCCTCCGTCCAGCCTGTGGTTTGCAGGCGGCGCCGGCCGGCTCCCGCGAGGGTTCCGAACCCGAGCCGCCGTCCGAGCCCCAATGGGCGCGAGAGCTGAGCGATCCCGCGAGACTGCGCTGCCAGGTCCGGCGGACAGGTTCGGGCTCGTGCCGCCGGCAGCGGGATTCTTTCTCGGCTCTGGCCCCGCCCGGCTACGCCCGGCCCGCCTGGCTTTGCAGGCGGCGCGGGCGGGGCTGGTATGAACCGGGCTGCAGGTGTGGGGTCCGACTGGAGGACCCGGAAGTCCCCTCCAGCTTTCTGTTTCGGTACCTGAAGCAAGGGCCGCGCCCTATCTCGGTATCCGAGTCCAGAGAGGTTCAGCCTAAATGGGATTTTTGAAGCTCTTAGTGATCCGCAAAATAAGGCACCCTTTAAAAGAGCCACGTAGCCCACCTGCATTTCGGTTTTAAGGAGCCGAGAGTTCTTTCACAGGGCCGCTTTGCTCTGTAATGTCAATTGTCCAAGTGACCTGAGCTGGAAAGTGAAGGCCAACTTATCTCCCTGAGTAAACGTCCTAAATAGCCCTTTTAATTTGGGGAGTCTGGTCACTAACTTGAAGCACAGGTAGCAGTGGGATTCCAGCCCTGGCAGGACCTACCGCTTTATTCACACAAAATCGTAAAATAGAGTTGAATTGCTTGAAAAGTCGACCTAGTTTTTAGTGCCAACTCTGCCACACGTCATCTCAGATAAATTACCTGAAATTTCAGGTCTCAGTCTCTTCACAGCAATAGAATGAATGATAGTTATAATGGTAGTTAATGTTTATTGAGCACTGTCTATAAAGCAAGGATGGTCCTGAGTGCTCTACATGCATTCACATCTAATCTGGGAGACACTCGAAGAAGGAAGAATTGTGTGAGAAGCAAATGAGCATTCAGGAGCACTTTGAAAAATTCAGAGTGATGTTTAATTGGAGACTATTCTTATCGTATAAATCATTCGGCCTCAGAAAACAAATGTCAGACTTTATGAAGTACCTGGGATAAAGGACACTACTGAATAACCAGAAAGAAGAATTTTGAAACCTACGATACATCAAAATGAGAAAAGGCTTGAGTTTGGGTAGGGGAATTCCTTCCCAGTTTTACCAAAAGCTTAGGATTGGTATTGGCAGATAATAAATGATGACAAAATATTAACATCATTAAGAGCTGGACAATTTAATTATGTATGGCAGAACCTAAGTTTCTGTGTAGGAAGAATATTTCTCCCCAATTTTTACAAAATTAACGAACCTTTCTGTGGACAGACTTGAGGGCCAGAAGCAGTGACTTTTTAAAGCAATGCTTTTGATTTATTCAGATGAATGAATGTAACATGGTTTAAAGGAAAAGATGGTATAAATTGGTTTATACTGAAATAAGTTGAACTTGAGCTATATTTCATTATATAATGAGTAGTGATGAGCTATAATGGTTGTCAGGGTGAACTTGGAGACATTGGTTGTTTTCCATTGATGCTCCTTTCGGGTTGAGGAAGTTCCCTTCTATTCCTAGTTTATTGAGTGTTTTTATATTGAAAAGGTAAAATCGTATTCTGCATTTATGTAGATGATCACGTGGGTTTCATGTTTTATTTAATCAATATATTGGATAAGATTGATTTTCATAGTTGAACAAAACAAGCATTCCTGAGATGAATTACATTTTGTCGTGGTGTATGATCCTTTTTACATGCTGCTAGATTTAGTTTGTACTATTTTTTTGAGAAATTTTCCATCTATATTCATAAAAGATATTGGTCTGTAATTTCTTTTCCTGTAATGTCTTTGTCTGGTCTTGCCAGAGAAATAATGGCCTTATAGAATGAGTGAAGAAGTATTCCGTGTATGATTTTTTTGGAAGCGTTTGGGAGGGATTGATGTTAATTATTCTTTAAACATTTGGTAGAATTCATAAGTGAAAATTTCTGACCTTAAACTTTTCCTTCTGTGATGCTTTTTTTTTAACTTTTATTTTGAAATATTTTCAAACTTACAGGACAGTTTAAAAAATGCAAACCTCATATAGAGAACTCCAACATACCCTTAACCTGCCCTCTCCCAGATACAGCAAATATGGCAAAATTTTAAAATCTGTGTATCAGTCTGTCTACCTGTCTTTCCATCCATTCATCCATCCATCTGCTCTTCTGTCTATCAATCGATTTTTCTGAACACTTGAATATAGGTTGTATATACCATGCTCCTTGAACACTTACTGCCATTTACATTTCTTAAAAACAACAATGTTTTACCTATGCAGCCACCTTAAATGCAGTTATCAGGTTCAAGAAATTCAACATTGATAAAAAGTTTACAGTCTATATTCCAATTTCTTCGTATGTACCAATAATGTCCCTTAGAACCTTTACTCCTCCCTTGCTAATTCCACTGATGATAATGTTTTGCATTTAATCGTCATTACCTCGTTAGTTGCTCTGTCTCTCATTTTTGAAATGGTGAGCTCCATTCTGCTTCCTCCAGTAGCTGCCAGGCTGCACTGGAAATTCAGGCCAGGGCAGAACTGTAGAGTGGGGAATGGGACTAGAGCAAGTTAAACCATCACAAAGCTTGCTGTTCTTACCTAGTTTCAGCCCTTTTTCTTGAATAAATGTTCCCTGGTTTGCTGCAAGTCTTTAGAAAAGCAAGGAAAAAACTGGAAAAAATGTTAGAACCAACTTTTTCAGAATTTTGAATATTAACTAGAGAAGCAAATTTTGGTCCTTACTATGCCATTTTTGCTGACACAACTGGTAAGTAGATTCTTGATGAAACTTTATGCTTATCTGTATTATGTCACTCATTGCATTACTTTGAGTTATTTGTCCTGGATTAATCTTTGCCCATATTTTTAATTTATCTTTTTTAAATATTTAGTTTCTCATTTAAAAAATCTTAAGATAATGTCCAAATGGTATCTGGGACTGACCTGAGACCCAAGGCACTGCTGCCCTAGACACTTTACTTAATTGGGTCCTGCATATCACAAACACATTCATACAAATCCTTTAAAGAACACATGACTCATATCCAGGGGTAAAAGTCTCCCTGGCAGCATGGGAGATGATTCCCAGGGATGAGTCTAGCCCTAACACTGTGGGATCAACAATGCCATCTTGACCAAAAGGGGGAAAAGAATTTTCATTTTTGAAAATTAATATTGCTTTAAGAACTTACAGAATTTTATTGACAATTCCAGAGCAAATTAACAGAACAAAGTTTATGCAAGTTAAAATTAAGTTAAATAAATCCAGGAGATGCAATAACTGAGGGAAGTTATATAATTTGGCACTATTTTTTCATAGAATACTGATTACATGAAAATCTTCATTATAACATAATTAAGTGATTGATGAAAAGAAGAAAATATATTTTATAGAGTCAATAAATAGCTGAAAAATTCTGTAACTTTTTATTTTATTACTTATCCAAGGGTCTCCAGCCCATCACCAGACTATGCAGACACATGGAATAGAAATTAAATTATTCATCTTTTATATTTTGCCTACTGCCATTAAAACATAGCTTTATACATTTAGAAAAATTTTGTCTTTGTAGAAGTATATTTTTCAGGGTAAGAGGATGGAACATGTTTTATCTAGCAGTTTGTTAGCTTGATTTATGACTTTTAATTATTTAGGTATATAGTATGATGTCATCTTTTATAGTCTTGCCTGGGTCCTGCCCCCATACTGGGGGTAGGGCTGCTTGCCCCCAGTAACAAACAGCAGGAGGGCTCCCTAGCAGAAAAGGCTGTGCTGAGCAGAGACATAGAAGAAAATTGAGGAACTCAGGAGGACAGCAGTTAGAAGAGCTGCATGCGTCCTCTGCTTCCTTCCTGAAGTTCTCTCCCAAACTCTTCTTAGCCTCCTCCTTGAAAACCCTACTCAGGGCTCCAGGCCTTCAAAGTATTGTTTCTGAAGTTGATCATGCCGTGGCTCAATTTATCCATGATACAAAAGATAGCCTTTACTTTAAAATTAGCTTCCACTTGAAGTACCTTACCTGTCACTCCCTGCTTTAAAAGCTAATTACTGCTGTGTTTGTAGCATAGCAATTAACCTCTTAATATGCTGTATCCATTATGGTTGGCCAGAATGAAACTTTCTAATTACTACCTCTAGGATAACTGGAAAAATTAATTTTTCAGTGCAGCAGTAACATGACACTGCAGGAAAGAGCCACATTTTAAAATGACAGTTTGATATATAAGATTGCCTTTTTGGAACTCTAGTATTGTCATTTGCAAATACAGAGATTCAGAATGCTAAATAAAAACAGCGCCAGCTCTACTGGTGCTTTGTGGTACAGTTTATGCCTGTGAGTTATACTGCTAGGTTTTCTTTTTAGTGGCTCCAACACCTTCCATCTGGCCATCTTAAATATTTAATATCTTATTGTTTCTCCTAGCAAACAGCCATGTTAAGTCAAGTATTAGAAATAGTAGTTTTTCCTAAAGTCTTTAGCAGCTAGAAAATGCCTTCTTGCCTCAAATTTAGTGACTTAGTTAATAACTGAATTAATTTTCTTTGATATGCAAAACCAACTTCATACCTATTTGTGCATCATGGGCTGCTAATGATGACACGTACTTCTTTTAAAAGAGCCTTAAAAACAAATGAGATAATTGTGTGTTATAGGGTGATGAAGGAAAATATAGAATTAAATTTTTAAAGAAATTGGAATTAAAGAAATGTTATTTTTGCCATTTGATAGAAAGGATTTTATAGAGGAGGTGGGATTTGGGAGAGTTACATGAATAAAACATTATCGAGAGATCTTGCTGCTGCAGACTTGATGCAGGTTGGGAGATAGTTCAGAGGATGCAATGGGATATTTTGATACTGGGGATCTTGCGTATTTCCACTTGAAGACACAGGCAGATTCAGCATGAAGCTATTAAGGCTTAAGCATCAGGAGTCTTTCCAAGGCTCTAATTTTTACATTTGTAAACAAACTCACATTCTTTCTATTAAAAATTGTGAAAGCTTTAACACCCTCACAGCCTGAATTCACTTCTCTTGAAATGAAGAAAATAAAATCGCAGGGACGAGGGAAATGGGATAACTCAGGGGGCTTTGAGGCAGTGAATAACATTTAAAAGAGTTGAGCCACTGCCTCTAGGAAAGAGGAAATGGCAGAGGGGGAGGCTGCGACCAAATGTTGTTAATAAACCTTGTAGAACTAGCTAATTCTCTTATATGTATAACTTTGACAGAACTTAAAACTATACATATTTTATATATTAATGTATTATTTTATAACATAATATATAACACTTATTTTATATATTATGTACATTTATCTATTCATTTATTCCATCTAAATGTATATTTATAAGAACACTGGGAGGTAACAAGGACATACAAGTTTTGTTTTTTTTATACTTAGTGTTTTTTTTTTTTTAACTTTTTAAATCGCATAGTTTAACATAGATACAAAGCGAAGAAATAAAAAAGCAATAGTTTTCAAAACACTTTTCAACAAATAGTTACAGGACAGATCCCAGAGTTTGTCACAGGCTACCATACGATCCTCTCAGATTTTCCCTTCTAGCTGCTCCAGAATATAGGAGACTAGAGGGCTAAGTACTTTATCATCACAATTGACTTTTTTTCCTTCTTTTTTTTGTGAAAAATAACATATATACAAAAAAGCTATAAATTTCAAAGCACAGCACCACAATTAGTTGTAGAACATATTTCAAACTTTGACATGGGTTACAATTCCACAATTATAGGTTTTTACTTCTAGCTGCTCTAAGATAGTGGAGACTGAAAGATCAATTTAATGATTCAGCATTCATATTCATTTGTTAAGTCCTATCTTCTATGTATAATTCCACCATCACCTCTGATCTTTCATCCCTCTCTTTAGGGGTGTTTGGGCTATGACAATTCTAAATTTTTGATATTGGAAGGGTCTGTCACTAATATAGGATAGGGAGATGGAACTGTCTGATGTTCTGGAGAGGCTGGGCTAAGCTTCAGGACTCATCTGGTCCAGGGACCCATCTGGAGGTTGTAGGTTTCTGGAAAGTTATTCTAGTGCATGGAACCCTTGTGGAATCTTATATATTGCCCTAGGTGTTCTTTAGGATTGGCTGGATTGGTTGGCTGGTTATGATAGGTAGCAAGGTCTACCTAAAGCTTGCATGAGAGCACCTCCAGAGTAGCCTCTCTACTCAATTTGAACTCTCTCTGCCACTGATACTTTACTAATTACACTTCTTTTCCCCCTTTGGTCAGCATGTAATTGTTGATCACATGGTGCCACATCTGGATTCATCCCTGGGAGTCATCTCCCATGTCGCCAGGGAGACTTTCACCCCTGGAAGTAATGTCCCATGTAGGGGGGAAGGCAATGATTTCACTTGCAGAGTTGGGCTTAGAGAGACTGAGGCCACATCTGAGCTACAACAGAGGTCCTCCAGAAGTAATTTTTAGGCATGCCTATAAGTAGTCTAAGCTTCTCCGCTACCTATATAAATTTCACAAGAGTAAGCCTCATGATCAAGGGCATGGCCTATTGATTTGGATATCTCTAAAGTTTGACGCAGTATCAGGGGATTCCCTGATGGCAAGGTTTAATAATTCCATATTCTTTCTCCCCTCCCTCAGGGAACTTTGCCAATACTTTTTGATTATCTGCTTAATGTACTCTAGGGTGTTTCCAGGCATTACAGTAATCTATACAGGATTAAAGGACCGGTTTTTTATTCTGTGCTTCCTGTGTGTCAATTGTTCAAATTATTAGATAGGTCAAATTAGATTATGCACTACAGAAAATTTCAGTTCCAGATCAAATAAACCTTTCTTCAATTGGTCTCAAAGAGTATGTGTGGTTCAAAAATAGACAGTCTTCCTTACCCCTATGTTCTGAATTACTTTAACCCTAACATGTTTGGCTTCATTCTTATCTCTAAATATCAGGTTACGTATATAAGACAGCCTCTCAAAATCCAGAAATATTGATCACCACTCCGGACTTAACATGTCTGTTCTAAAAGCTTACAGTCTAGGCCCCTGTTTTCTTATAAGCATTTTCTAATGGTGACAATACCATTGTTGTTCTTTTGTTTTGGCTTATTTTGTCTCACTAAATGTCCCACATGTTCATTCACATGGTTGCATGCCTCATGACTTTGTTCCTTTTTGTAGCAGCACAACCTTTGTTCATAAGTACACACCATCGTTCGCCAATCTACTCCTCCATCAGTGCATCCTTCAGCTACTGCCTTCATCGGGCATCATGTAGAAGGCCCAAAATCCAAAGTCCATCAACATTCTCAATTTTAGATAATTTCATTGTTCCCAAGAGACAGAAAACCAATAAACGGGCCCTCGCCAAATAGGAAGTCAGAACCTCCTCTTAACTCTTGTCCCTCACCCCATTATTTACCTCTGCTGTTGCTGTGGTAGTGCTGATGGTTTACTTTTGAACATAGCTCATAGCATACAATAGCAGTTTCCCCCTTTACTCTGGACATAAACACTTTATACAAGAATCATATCTTTGAAATAATTCTTACGAGAACTCATTCATACTTTTAGTGTGAATCCACTAGACACATAGGTCTATACAACCCCTTTCAAACTTGTTCATCTTCAATATGGTAATGTTACTTCTAGGCACACTAGAGAATCTCCTTTGCTCCTGTCTATTCCCTTACATTGGAATTCAACCTCATTAGCAAACGGTTCACCCATATATAGCTTCTATGTATCTCTAAGTCCCCTATATTCTGTATTATAAGCCTCTGATTATAACTTTATGCTGGTCATAAAAGTAGAATCATACAGTATCAATCCTTTTGTGTCTGGCTAATTTCGCTCAGCATTATGTCCTCAAGGCTCATACATCTTATCATGTGCTTCAGGACATCATTTTGTCTTACTCTGCATAATATTCCATCGTATGTATATACCACATTTTGTTGATCCACTCGTCTGTTGATGGGCAATTGGTTTGTTTCCATCTTTTGGCAATTGTGAATAATGCTGCTACAAGTTTTTATTATGGAGATCTTCAAGCCAGGATAAGCCCTACCAGTCTTTGTCTCTTCACTTCTTCCTCCAATCTGGACACCCTTGTGGCCAATGAGATAGAGTTCATGGGAAGAGGAAATTCTTCTACCCATCACCAGCCAGAAAACACTAAAGGACTCATTGAAGATCACCTTCTACTAGCGGCTTGGCAATAACAGAATTACAATTTAACAACTAGAGACATCTGAGGTTGTAAAAGCCATTCTATTATAGTTGTAGACAAATATGAAAGTTATAGGATGTTTTCCTAAATAAATTTTAATTGATTATATAGAAAAACATCATCGACAACTTTAGGCTAAATTCGACGAGACCAGGATATGGTGTGGGATAGAGATGGAGATGAGAGACAAAAGATACATTTTCAAAGAAGCACAAGAAACTATTACCATTGGGTCCGACTGGAACCATTAAAGCCTAAGGCAGAGGCTGAAAAGCAAGGAGGACTCATATTTTTTTTCACATTGAGCATAAATTACTTTTATAAAAAGCACTCTGAAAGAAAATAGAAAAATCTCACAGTGTAGTATATACAAGAGTGAAGGATAAAAATGAGATTAAAAATATAACGGTAAGAAAATGAGTGCTAAGGCCGTATCTTTAGACTTCCTGGGTTTGAATCCAGGTCTGGACATTTACTAAATGGGAAAGAGACGAGGTCGAGGAAGTTTCCATAAAAAATGTTTCATCCAGTTTGACAAAAGGAGTTCCCATTTAAAGGATTGCATAGCAGAGGGCAATACATTACAGACTATGCAGAAAATGTTGGAGTTGACACATTCTTTGGCTTTTTTCATGCTGTGTTAGTTTAATTATGGTTGAAGTGTTGGCAGTCTAAATATTAAAAACAGTGATTTGAGGCATTTTTGCAACTCTCTTGAGCTATAGGGTAACTACATCAGGGAGAAAAACACCCACATGTCTTGGACATTAGACATGAGTTTTAAATCTGCTTTTATCATTGTATTTAGCATTTATTCCCTGCTGACACCTTTTGCATAAGATCACCTCATATACTTTTCTAAACCTAATTTACACAAATTTCCAATTCTGGTAGGATGGAAACTTTCATACTCGGGAATTGATTCTCTTCTGGAAAAGGAGTATTTCTTTTTTTTGCTCCTATACTTTTGGTAATGAATCATTTTAAACATTTTCCCTGATCATGAGTTCCAAGTTTCAAGTAAAAGTGAGATTCCTCAGTAACAAGCATAAAAAAAAATGACTTTCAGGTAAGAGAGGTCTGGAAAATGTGAATGAGGTATTTGGTGGCTTGTTAAGAGAGACTGATAAAAGGCATCAAGGGAGTGCTTATAACTACCAGGTTTAGGGAATATAAATATAGCCCTTGCAGATTCGCCTCCCTTTTAGGTGGTAGCAAGATGCAGTGTAGTATGACTAACAGCCAAGGCCGTATCTTTAGACTTCTTGGGTTTAAATCCAGGTCTGGACATTTACTAAATGGGTAAGTTCTTTAAGCAGGCTGTGCCATACCTGTAAAATTGGTTCAAAATTAATATATTTCTCATTGATTGTTGTGAGGGTGAAGGAATTAGTTTATATAAAGCATTAAGACCATTGCCTGGCAAGTGCTAAGGTGCCAACTAATGTTGGCTATTATTAAGTCCATCAAGAAAAGTCCCTGGAGGTATTCTGGAATACAGGCAGATGAAGGTGGCATGAACTGGTCTGATTGGGACATCAGGCATACCCTGCCTCTTCCTTTAATCTCTTTTGAGAATCACACAACTGTTTATTATTGCCCATGAGTTTATGGTTCAATTGAATGATTCTTCTGGTCTCCCTCATGCATGTATGTTCAGCTCCAGGTCAGCTAGTGGCTCTGTTTCAAGATGGTGGCTGGCTATTGGTTGGAGCACTTCTGTTCTCCTCTCTGTAGTCTCTCATCTTCTAGGAGGCTAGTTATAGAGTTTATTTGGATGGCAGAGTCTGGATTCTAGAAAGAAAGTGAAACTATGTAAGGCCCCTTGAGGCCTAGATTCAGAACTGTCATGCCGTCACTTCTGCTGCATTCTTTTGAACAAAGCAAGTCCCAGGGCCAGTCCAGAAGAATCAAGGGGGTGGGAAATAGATGTTACCTCTCAATGGGAGGGGTTGCAAAGGGGAATGGATAAAGGAAAGGGAAGCATTTCAGTCATTCTTTTCAAACAATCTCTTGCACTATCCCGTTTAATAATCTCCTCTGCAGAATTTCCAGCAGATGGTCTTGTTGCCAGAACACCATGAAAAATCGGCAAGTCACTGTTTTTACAAGGCAGTTCTCACTGTTGGAATGTTCTCCCTTATTATGCCTTCATAGAGACACAGGCTCTCACAGAATCTTTGAGTCATAGAATTGAAGGTCATCTAGGCAATGAACTTTTTCAAGCCAGACTCCTGTACAGGAAACTACAGGAAGGCTGTAGTTTCACTGATTTGTCCCAGTTCTACCTTTTGAAGCAAAACAAAACATTGCGTATTTATTACTTATTTGATTTTAGGAACATTTAATTAAGCCTTCTTGGCCATGATATAACAGGTACCTATTCCATCCCAGCCTTTATTCATTTATTCATTCATTCATTTACTCACGCATTTAACATTATCAGTTTCCTTTTGCCAGACACTGGATGTTACGATGTACAACAGCATGGGTTTCAAGACACTTAAATTTGACTTTAAATCTCATTTTACCACTTATCAACTGTGTGACTGGGGAAAATTATTTAACTTCTCTAATTCTCAGTTTTCTCATCTGAAAAATGGGCCTTATAATATCTATTTCACATAGTTATTTTGATAACTAGATGAAAGAACAAATGTAAAGTGTCTGGCACTTAATAGGCACTCAGTTAATGGTAGTTATCATTATTATTATTACTATTATTAATATCATTATTGATATTATTAAGGGATGGTTCATATGTTTTCTGCGATTTCACCATTTCTGGCAGTTTCAAATTACTGTCCATGTTTTGGTAACACTTCATTTTTGGAATGAGTTATATTCTACAGAGACAATAAATTACAGTGTGGCAGTTTAAAGCCATGGCCTTTGCATTCAGACATTTGTTTGAATTCTGGCTCAACCACTTACTAATTCTGTGATTTAGACTCTCTCAACCTCAGTTTATTAACCTGTAAACTGAAAATAATTTAAAAACCCCTAGATTTGGTTGAGGATTATATGAGAAAATGTACATAAAACCCTCAGTTTGGTGCCTGACACTTGGTATGACCCCCACTGTCCACACGCCACCAAATGGAAGCTGTGACTTTTACCTATCAAAATTTATTTAATACAATTTATTTTCTGTTTTTATTTATTTATTTTTGTGTGCTGTATGGTCACATTTCATTATTTTTCCATGTGAGTATCCCGTCATTGCAGCACCATTTGCTGAGTTTGTTTGTTTTGTTTGCTTGTTTGTTTTTTGGGAAGTGCATGGACCAGGAATCGAATCTGGGTCTCCCGTATGACTGGCGAGAATTCTACCACTGAACTACTCTTGCACTCCACAATTTATTTTTCATCAATGCATTTTCAGTATGTTTAGAATGGTATTGTAGAAAGAATCAAAAGAAAACCTGGGTTTTAGGGCCTGCTCCATCTTGTATTAACAAACACTTGGTCAAGTCACTGCAGCTCTCTGGGTCTTGACATCAGTGTGTAAGAAGAGGGATGGAGGCTCTGGTCCCAGGGTAGCTTTTAGCTCCAATAGACCATGATTTACTTCTTCCAGATCTTTCTTACTTTTTTGCTTTTTGCCAGGAAAAGAGTAATGCTGGAGTGTTAAAATGACTGCAGATAGTGCTAGAAAGTGGAAATTTCAAAGCCTTTCCAAGAATAAATAATCTCATAAGTGTGCATCTCAAGTCTCCAAGATTGTGCCAATCTTCACTCTCCTTAATGACCAAGTGTGATGCTCTGAAAAGTCAAAGTTAGAAAGAAATTGTCCTCTCTTGTCCAGGCATCATGCCAGGGTTTTCATGTTGTGCTAAGCAGAAAATGGGCTTTACAGCAGCTATAACTGAAAGGATAGGCAATGTCTAGTTTGTTTTGGAAAGCAGTGATACCGCTATCAAATGTTACAAGCAGATGCATTTCTTACATTTTCCTTTCTTGTCCTTTAAAGTATAGGAAAATTGGGGGTGCGAGGGTCCTTCAGTGGTAGAATTCTCGCCTGCCATGAGGGAGACCTGGGTTCGATTCCCGGTCCATGCACTTCCCAAAAAACAAACAAACAAACAAAAATTCAACAAACAGTGCTGCAATAATGGGATACTCACATAGAAAAATAATGAAATGGGACCCTGCCATACCAGCATAAAAAAAAAAGTATGGGAAAATTGTTGACTATCTCTTCATCCAGTTTTTTCTTACATGCTTGCTTGTGATTTTCTTCAAATTACAGTTTTTTAGAAGTATAAATAGTACAAAAATAAAGTTGAAAGACAGCACTAACTAATAATCCGATGCTAGTTTCCTTTCACTAACTTAAATATTGTTCAGAGGTTGAAAGAAAGATGGAGACAATTATTCATTTTCATGTTCTGGTGCCTGAGAATGCTTAAAAAAATTGGCCCAAGACTTGGCAAATGATTCCCTTAAAGGTAATTCTAGACTACATCTAATATAAGAAAGAGAGGATCGCAGTACCACTGTCGGCATCGTGATTTTTTTGTACTTCATATAAACAGTCCCCACTAATGTAATAACATATCCACAGGGGAAAATCAGAACAATACATGGCCTTGCTTGGCTTTGGAGAAACGCCTGATGTGTCTATTGACATACATTATGTACTACTAATATCAACTCACAGTAGCTGCACACAGGCTCACCTTGTGATTATTGCATTGGATTCCTTTTAGGATTCAACCTTCCTTTCACATTCATCCTTTCCTCAAAAGACCCCTTGTAAGTTATCCAAGAAAAGTACCATTTCTAAGGAAGTAGTTGAGAAATGAAAAATATTCTTTTTTTTTAAACCTCCATCATAGAATCATTTTGCTCCCAAGTATGTCTCATTAGTCTTGTTTCTGACCAATATAAGGTGCTTTCTCAATGCATATGTAAAGAATGGTTATGTTTTGTGAAATTCCTGTCATTTTCAATTGCATTATTGTTCTTTAAGTGGCCTACAATATATAGGCTGTATTGGTATTGTTTGTGCAAAAATTTAGTCTCCTGATGCGAGTCTGCTTTCCTAAACCACCCAAAGAGCAAAAGAGATTATGCAGGAGATGGCTGATTTTGGCATAAAATATTACATTTTTTAGTAAATCAAGTTTCTGTAAAGTATTAGATCTATCTGAAAATATTTATCAATCTTTCTGGCCTTTAAGAATATCTTAAGGAAAGATCAGATATAAACACTGTGCAATGTATTATGGCTAATACCTCAGCATATCAAAGTGGTGTCACAAAAATCACCCCTTGGAACAAAAGAGTAAATAGTAAGAAAATTTATATCACTATGTCAGGTCCGATAAATATTATTTTGGCATAACAATGAACTCTTATGGCATATGATAACTAACTCTGCCATAACAGTATGCTAATGAAGTACATCAAGTTTGAAAACCAGCCCATACTAAGGATAATAAAAAAGGCTGAAATCACTTTCTAGACAAGAGACAAAGACTAACATAGAAAAGAGGGAAGGTGAAAATGTTTAGCAAATATATTCACAGGATTAGAGCTAAAAGAAACATTCATGGACAAACTGGACTCCCATTTTCCCTAGACTTCCTGAACCGCAACTGCCCCTCCCCCATCACAAAAGCTTTGGGAATATTTATTTCAGACAATAATTATAACAAACATTTATTGGGCACTTGCCATGAATCAGGCTTTTGCTGGGTGCTTGCATCATCTTGTTTAGTTCTCTCAATAACTCCATAATCCTAGGAGATAAGTATTATCATAATCCCTCCCCCTATATGCTGTATGGCAGGGGTCACATTTCATTCTTTTTCCATGTGAGTATCCTGTTATTGTACCACCATTTGTTGAATTTTTTGTCTGTCTGTTTGCTTATTTGGTTTTTTTGGTTTTTTTAATTTGCTTGCTTGTTTTAGGAAGTGTATGGGCTGGGAATTGAACCCAGGTCTCCCACATGGCAGGTGAGAATTCTACTACTGAACTACCCTTGCACCCCCTAAATCTTTTTTAAATTAAATTTTTTTTTTTTTTTTTTTTTTTTTTTTTTTTTTTTTTTTTTTTTTTTTTTTTTTTTTTTTTTTTTTTTTTTTTTTTTTTTTTTTTTTTTACAAATGCCTTCCAGGATTTTTTGCCTTAAGCTACTTCTAGTAGCTAATGAGTGATAAAGCAAGGACGGGAACCAAGTCTTTCTATGTATCCTCTACCAATCATTTACCTATTCGCTCTCAGACCTTCCATGATCTGCTTTGTATTGCAGAATTCTAAATTTGTGCTTCCCAATAGGGAAACTACTAGCCACATGTGACTCTAAAAAAATGAATTAAAGTTAAATTAAATTAAAAATTCCGTTCCTTAGCTGCATTAGCCACATTTCAAGCACTCAATAGCCCCCATGTAGCTAGTATCTATGAAGTAGGGAAAGGTCCGATCACCCAAGAAAGCACCTGAACCTCTGAGAAGTGGACAAAACTTTTTTGCCAGCAGGCCCAGAGGACTCTCCATCCAAAGTTTGAGCCCCAAATATCCTTGGTTTTCAGATTATATAGGCTAGTAAGCAAGGCAGGAGTCACTATGGGAACGGGTGGGGAACACTGGAAAGGTATGGAATTTCTTTTGTCTGAGAATGGGACGTGCACAGAGGACCCCTTTTCCATGGATGTGACCAGAGGCAGGGTCTGTGGGCTTGGCCAAGGGCAGACAGATGCCACAGACATTCTGTTTTACTCCCTTTCAATATACTTTAGGAATACATAATTTCATATATAAATTCATAAGGTATAAGCATGAATACACATAAATTCATGAAGTTATACAACAATAACACTGAGATGATATACATGATTCATAAAGTTATACAACAATACTGAGGTTAAACTTATAAACTGCCTCAGCTATTGTATTGGGCAGCATGGATTATAGAACTTTCCCATCATTGCAGAAAGTTCTACTGGATAGCACTGAATTTAGACCCTACAACATTTCCTTTTAATAAACTTCCAATGCCAAAAGAAGACACTAGTGGAAGATGGACGATGGAGATGAAAGAAGAGAAGTCATTCTTCTTCCTCTAACAGCCTCTGTTGGCCACTGACTCCATTGTCTTTGGGCAGTTTCAATAGCAGTGATAATGGGTCACAATTGCTGATGAGCAGCTATGGGACCCAGTGACATCAATAATTCTGGCAGGAGCAGTTAGCTTCAGCAGTAACAGTGATAAATGCCTCAGACCTGGTGACATCATTTTCTCTTTATTTTTTCTTCTATAGCCCTAGGGGTGATAATAGATTCCTGTAGTTACTAATCTCTCAGTTATTTCTTTTTGTTGTTGTTGTTCCTTCTGCGAACTTCTAGCACTTTTGTAGCAATTCTCTCTATTAAGTCCCCTATTTGAAATACCTAGACTGTTTCTTAGACATTGACACTGAACCTAAGTGTCAATTAGGAAATTTTTCTAAAGGCATACAGCAAATGGGGAAATATTCATTTAGGAAATTTACCAAATTTTGGTAAGAAAAATAGTCTGTGGCATTTGAGCCACAACCCACTTCATTGCTCTCCCTCCATCCTCAGTTTCGTAATACAGAAGCTACACCCTAGGCATCTGCAACCATGAAGACAGGGGTTCCCTCTTCTGACAGCTCACCAATCTGGGGCTACAGTTTCATCCCAGAAAAGGCAGGCTGTTGATATTTCTCATCCTCCCCCCTCAAGTCCTGGGTTACAGAGTCTCTATTCCAGACAAGCATGGCTGAGAGAACTGTTTCTGTCTTCCCCCACCCAGCCTCCACTCTTAGGACAGCTCTACTATAGGCACAAGAAGCTGAGAGTGCTGGGACTCCAAGTATTCCCACCCCACTTCACTTATAGACAGACCTATTTTAGGAGGAACCAGCTGAAAAGACCAGGGGCTGCCATTCCCCGACTTCCTACTTATAGAAAGAGAAGTAGTCCCTGATCCTTGTTTCATTACATGCTGCTCAGGGGGAAAGGCAGAATATAAGGATGAGGAGCTCTGCAGCTCTGCCTGGGGAGACTGACTTTTGTTTGAAAAACAGAATAGAAGAAGATGTTGTTGAAAACAATGAAGATCTTGGTGGAGAACAATTAAGAGGAGTCAGGTAGCTCTGATACAAGCGAAAGGGCAGGGCAACCAGAAGTTAAACAGAAAGAACCAGAGAAAGGGACAGTCAAGAAAAGCCTATGTGGACATTAAACAACACACTCCTCAATAGCCAATGGGTCAAAAATAAATTATAAATTATTTTGAGATGAATAAAAACAAAACACAGCATACCAAAATTTACTGGAGGCGGGAAAAACAGCTTTTAGAAGGAATCTCTTAGCGATAAACAGGCATATATTAAAAAGGGGAAAGATCTCAAATCAATAAACTAGCCTGACACCTTAAGAAACTAGAGAAAGTAAAACAAACTAAACCCAAGCCAAGCCAAATGAAGGAAATGATAAAGATTATAATAGAAATAAAAGTCAGAGAAAAAAAACTATAGAAAACAAAAGCAAAATTTGGCTCTTTGAAAAGATACACAAAATTGAATAAACTTTAGTTACATTGACCAATTGAAAAAGAGAGAAAACTCGAATTACTAGAATCAGGAATGAAGAGACATACTACCAACCTTACAGAAATAAAAGGGATTATAAGTGAATACTATGAAGAACTGCATGCCAACAAATTAGATAACTTTAGGTAAGATGGACACATTTCTAGAAAGACAAACTATTGGCACTAAGTCAAGTAGGATTTGAAAAGCTGAATAGGCCTTAAACAAAGAAGAAGAGATCAAATTAGTACTTTAAAAATTCCATAAAGAGGGCGGCTGCCGTGGCTCAGCAGGCAGAGCTCCGACCTGCCGTGCTGGAGGTCTGGAGTTCGATCCCTGGTGCCTCCTGCCCATATGCAAATTAATAAATAAATCAATAAATAAAAATAATTATAAAAAAATATTCCATAAAGAAAATCCCAGACCCAGATGGTTTCACTGGTTAATTTTACTAAGCGTCTAAAGAACAATGAATACCAATCAATTACAAATTGTGCTGGTCAATGGTATTGTAAGGACCTGCTTTCCTAGAAAACAGCAGCATTAGGAGGCTTAAGGATAACTCTAGGCCAATAATAAAAATAAGAACACCTATAATTACCACTACTACCTCAAAGTATTGAGCCCATATACCAGATACTGTGTTAAGCGCCTTAGTACAATAAAATAGCTAATAGTTAACTGAGTTATTACCATGTGCCCAGCTCTATGATAAATGCCTTATCTTTATTAATCCTTAGGACAACCATATAGGGTAGATGATTATTACTTTCATTTTGTGTAATAGGAAACCAAGGCTTAAAGAGTTTATGTTGTTTGCCAAAGCCAGCTAATAGTAATAGAATAGAGATCCAAACTCAGTGTCAGGAGCTGAAGCCTGACACTAAAGCTAGTGCGCCGCAATGCTTTTTATATCTCATTTAAGCCTTCAAAGTAATTCTACCAGGTAGGTAGGTAGGATTTTCCACATTGATAGTGAGAATGACTGCTTATTCCTTAGTCCTAGTATCTTTGGGTGGAGAAACTTCTATTAGCTTAATGGCCCTGGTGACAATCTGGTCCCTATTGCACCACTTCCCTTAAGAAGGGTTTGGAAGAAAGGTCTGTATTACCACTTGTGCTGGTTTTCCAGGGTTGCTGTAACAAAGTACCACAGAGTAGTTGGCTTAAACAACAGAAATTTATTGTTTTATCATTGTGGAGGCTAGATGTGGAGAGTCATGCTTTCTCTGAAGTCTGTAAGGTTCTGCAGTGGCTTGCCCATAATATATAGCTCAACTTCTGCCTCTGTCACATGGCTATCTCTGTGTGTCTGCATCAGTTGTCTGTCTCTTTGTAAAAATTTCCTCTCCTTGCAACGTCTTTAGTCATATTGAATTAGGGCCCACCATAATCAAGTTTTGTCTTATCTAATGACATTTTCAATGATCCAATTTAGAAATAAGTTTAAATTCATAGGACAGGGGGGTTAAGACTTGAATGTGTCTTAGGGGTGGTTGTGGCAGACAATTCATCCATAACAGCACTATTAAGTCATCTCTATGCTCTCCTGTTCTCTCTCTTTGTGATCTCTCTACCAGCAGGTAGCATGCATTTTCCCCTACCATTCCACATCTGAAGGAAGAACTGGGGAGGCCTTTCCAACTGAGCCCTGACTGGGTATACCTGTCTGATTCTGGGGTGTAGTATTAGGAAGCTCTGCATCTAAGCCATATTTTCTAGTATCAGCCTTTTCACTAATAAAGTTGGCATTGTAGTTTCTAGCTGCCTAACTTCTTTGTTCCATGATTAATTTTAGATTTGAATGGGAAATATGGGTACCATTTATAAAGCCCTTAAAGTCCTAACATCCATTTTATATATGAGATAATTGGGGTTCAGAGGATTTATGTAACTTGTCTATTTTTCATAGAGGATTTCTACAGAGTCTTAGCTAGGAGACCAGTTATTATTCAGGATCTCAAAGTGGTTAGAACTCAACAGAAGAATAACAGTCTTCACCTTCCACCTTCAATTCCTGAGTAGTTTATTACTGCTACCATTCTCCACTATTCCATTGAAGGTGGTTTGTTCTGTTTCAGCATTACTTCCCTGGGCAATAAAACTCATTTCTTGCGCTGGAGAATCATCTATCCTCCACACTCAGTCCATGCACCTATAATGTTCAGTATACATATAAGGAATTGGCATCTTTCTTAATGAAACCATACCCTCATCCTCCAAAGTCATCAGTAGGCATGCTGAGAATTTATAGTGAAGAGTGGCTGGATGCCAGAGACCCATCTCTTGGTCTTGGAGATCCTCCTACCCCTTAGGAATTTCATACTCATAGCTGCTGTCATCACCACAATGCCTCAGGGAACTTTGTCTCTCTTTCCCCCAAAGCATAGACCCTTCTCTTACTTTCCCACAGCACAGCTAAGACTTTCTTAACAGCTCAGGGACCTCAGAAGGGAACTACCACAGGATAATTGGCTCCTATATAACTTCCCCCATAAATTCCCCTATATGCTGTCTCTGCCAGGCCATTGTTTGGGGGAAGGCAAGACTTTCAATTTTCCTAAAATCACACCAAAAAGATATACAGGGAAACAGCTTTGGAACTGGCCTAACCAGAGTAAGGTGGCACTTGCCTTAACATAGCTCAAATAGGCTCAAGAGAAATAGAATCAATTGATGGAAGAAGACTACCATTTTCAGGAAGAGAGCTAAAATGGAGGCAACCACAGGCAGTCCAAAATATGTTGGATTATTATATAAAACAATTCAGATAAGAGAACACTGGCAGGTACAAGTATTAGAGCAAGCTGAGGGAGAGTCAGAAGTTGGCCCTGACTCTGACCAAGCCATGAGCTCAGCAGGGTATGAGGCTTAATCCATACGCCATCTTTATAAAGACACGTCACTATGAAAACTGCTTTCACAGAAGGAATACAAGATATGGCTATTCAACAACAGGATTGATTTTTTAAAACAAACATATTATAGGACTTATATCTAGGTTGATGTACTTCTCCAGGTAGTCTCCCTGGGAAGCTCCAATCTCACTCTAGATTTGTTGCCTTTTGTAGATGATGTCAGTTACCCCCTCATCAGTTTATCCATGTTTATTCCTTGTGACATCGTACTGCAAGCACCTGTGATTCTCTGAGGGCTTTCTCTTGGCCCAAGCACTAGAAGAGTGGTAGTGCTAGGAAGTAAGCACCCCTGGAAGCAACACTCAGCCAATGGCAATGGGAGATAGAAGATAAAGACCCCAGCTTTCCTGCTTCTTGAGTGGGGCAACTCATTTCACAGCATCTCCCAGAGGTCACTGGTGGCTTTGAGCCCTAGTTGCTCACAGTGATAACTGCTTGTTAGCCACTCTGTATTGGCTGATTTTTAAATAACTTGGAAAAATGCTCAAAGTAGAGAAAATAGAATGCAAAATGAAAAAAATCATCTCTCTAAAAATTGTATATAAAGAATGATTTCAATTATATATACTTGTGCACATATTCACATACGCTTCAAAAAGAAACATGGAAAGAAGAGATATACAGATAGTATATCGACAAGCATGCATAATAAAAGATGCCAATATTATTAGTAACTGGGGAAATGCAAATCAAAACCACAGATACCACTTCAGTGGGAAGCTATAATTAGGATACCCATGATTTGAGAAAAAAAAAAAAAAGGAAAACAAGTACTGGGGAGAAGACAGAGACATTGAAACCCTCATATGTTGCTGGTGGAATGTAAAATGGTGAGGCGGCATAGAAAGCATTTTGACAGTTCCTCAGCAAGTTAAGCACAGATTTACCTTATGGTTTAGCAATTTCACTCCTACTCAAAAAGAATAGAAAAGAGATACTCAAAAAAAATCTGTGTATGAATGTTCATAGCAGCACTATTCACAATACCCAAAAGGTACAAACAACCCAAAGTCCATTAACAGATGAATGGCTGGAAACATTTTGGTATATGCATACAATGGAATACTATTTAGCCATAAAAAGGAATTCAGTACTGATACATACTACAACATGAATGAACCTTGAAAACATGCTAAATGAAAGAAGCCAGACAGAAAAGGTCACAAGTTATATGGTTCCATTAATATGAAATATCCAATATTGGCAAATCCATAGAGACAGAAAAGCAGATTAGTGATTACCATATTGGGGGAAAAGGGGAAAAGGGAGTGACTCGTTAATGGGTATGGGGTTTCCTTTTAGGATGATGAAAAGGTTCTAGAACTAAGTAGTAGTGATTGTTGTACATTGTGAATATACTTAAAACCACTGAATGTTATACTTTAAAATGGTTAAAATAGTATATTTTATGTAATCTGTATTTTACCAGAATTAAAAAAAAAATATGGAAAGAAGCACACCAAATGTTTCTGGGTGTTGAGATATTGAGTGATTGATATTTTCTTCCTGGTAATTGTCTCTATTTTTCAGTTTTTTTAATGTGCCCTGTATTGCATTTTAAATCAGAACAAATGAAAGTTGTTTTAAAATGCTCATAAAAGCTGATGAATTCCTTCTATTTCCTTTTAGTCTGTTATCATAGTCTAAAACCATGGTTCTCATAGAGTAGTCCCTGGATCAGCAGCATCAACATCACCTGGGAAATGAAAATTATCATCTGCCAGGACCTTCTGAGTAAGAAACTCTGGGGGTAGCCCCCCACAATCTGTGTTTTAAGAAGCCCTCCAGGTGGGTTTTTTTTTTCTTTCTTTTTTTTTTTTCTTTTACATGGGCAGGCACCGGGAAACGAACCCAGGTCCTCTGGCATGGGAGGCAAGCATTCTTGCCTGCTGAGCCACCGTGTCCCCCTCCAAGTGGTTTTGATGCACAGTCAAGTGTGAGAATGACTTCTAAAAGAAACTTTCATTATACATTCCTGTAAATCTCTAGGAAAGTTCCATAAATGGAGTTTAAAAAATACAATCATATAAAATGCAGAATTGCATTCTTGTGGAGTTAATGAGCTGGTTGGAGTGAGCCTGCCTCGGAGGATGAAAGCTCTTCACTTGTGCTATGTGCAAATTCATTGAGTGGCAAATTATGCTGGGGTTTTATGATGTGTATGTGTCTGAGGAATATAGATTCTCTAAATTGAATTCCCTGGTTCATTTAATAGACATAAGTTGTGTTGGTTTGAAATGCTTATGTGCTCCAGAAAAGCCATGTTCTTCTAACCCATTCTTGCGGGTACAGACCTGTTGTGGGTAGGACATTTTGATTAGGTTGTTTCCACGGATATGTGACCCTGCCCATTCAAGGTGAGTCTTAACCCTTTCCTGAAGCCCTTTATGAGAGAGAGCCAAGAGAAGCTGAGAAAGGAAACGCTCTGGAGAGAAGCAAGAAGGACCCACAGGTGCTGCAAGAGACGTTTGAAACCAGTACCCGGGAGAGAAGGACAACAGACGTTACCAGGTACTTTGCCATATAACAGAGGAACATCAGATGCCAGCTGCCTTTCCTCTGAGAAAGTATCCTCTTTTTGGTGCCTTAATTTGGACATTTTCACGGCCTTAGAATTAAAACTTATAACTTAATAAATCCTTCTTGTAAAAACTAATCCATTTCTGGTATATTGCATTCCAGCAGCTTTAGCAAACCAAAACAGAACGGTTGATTAATTTAAAGCTGATGCAACGTTCATAGAGATGTGAAGTATTAGAAGATTAGAGGAAGGTTGGTCTCCTTTATTATTACCTCCACCCACCTTCACTTCCTCAAACTCAATTTTGCTCCAGTAATTCTCCTCTCTCCTCCACCCCTGCGAGGATTCCAGTATTTTGTGAAAACCACTACTTTCTGGATTTGGGAGTTCCCCTCTTCAGTTTCCAAATGGAGGCTTGGCTTTCCCCCAATGCATTACATTTGTTTCTTTGTGGATTTGTGAGTGGTACATTTACCTATGCCTCCAGCATCCCTGATTTTTAGCACAGGGTCTGGTGAACAGCAAGAGCGCAAAACAAATTGGTTAAGTGTATACTAAAATTCATGAAACACATTCATTTATTCAGCATCGAAACGTTTTACATAGCAAATTTTAATGTGAGAAATGCATGCCAGGAACTTTACCTAGATTAATTTTAATGCCTGAGGGATACATGAACTTAAAGTACCATGTGCTATGCTGTTTGTTATTTTGTTCATCTCAACCTCATCAATTTTTCAGGAACTTCCAGCAGATGGCACCAATAAATACTGTCATGGGACTGGCTTGGAAATAGGTGATATTTTTCAACACGAACTTAAAAAAATATATATTGAAATGAATAAAATTTACTTGGCTCAATTGATAATAATAATTGGCATTTTCCAGTTAACAAAGTGCTTTCATAGCCTAGTCTCATTTGTTCTGTGAGAAATTTCAAATTCTGTCAATGTATTGAGAAGGTTGTATTATATATTGTAGATTTTTGTTGACTTGTTATTTAGTCACAGTAGTGGAATAATTTAAGCCAGATAATGATAGTGCTATTACTTTATAGTTGTAATGCACCAGCCTTTCAAAGATAAAATTCTCAATGCAAAATTTGGGCATGAGCCTACACATGAGTACTGAACACAAACTCAGACCACTAATAATTTAGTGAACCACTTCTCTGGCTCTTTAAGCAGTAATTGTGCCAGTTTGAAAGGATGTATGTACCCTAGAAAAGCCATGTTTTAATCCTAATCCCTATTAAGTACTGTATGCTTGAAATTGCAATTAGATCATCCCCCTGGAGATGTGACTCAATCAAGAGTGGTTGTTAAACTGGGTTAGGTGACGACATGTCTCCACACATTTGGGTGGGTTGAATTAGTTTCTGGAGTCCTATAAAAGAGGAAACATTTTGGAGAATGAGAGAGATTGGGAGAGAGCAGAGAATGCTGCAGCACCAAGAAGCAGAGAGTCCACGAGCCAGTGACCTTTGGAGATGAAGAAGGAAAATGCCTCCCAGGGAGCTTCATGAAACAGGAAGCCAGGAGAGAAAGCTAGCAGATGACGCCGTGTTTGCCACGTGCCCTTCCAGCTGAGAGAGAAACCCTGACTGTGTTCGCCATGTGCCTTCTCACTTGAGAAACCCTGAACTTCATTGGCCTTCTTGAATCAAGGTTTCTTTCCCTAGATGCCTTTGATTGGACATTTCTATAGACTTGTTTTAATTGGGACATTTTCTTGGCCTTAGAACTGTAAACTAGCAACTTATTAGATTCCCCCTTTTAAAAGCCATTCCATTTCTGGTATATTGCATTCTGGCAGCCAGCAAACTAGAACCCTCTTATTTCTGTGGTTCACTAAGGATACAAAGCACTTGCACAGACACAACATCCTTTGATCCTCATACAGCACTATAATATGGGCCAGGTAAGCATTAATTTATAGATGAAGAAGAAAAAGTGGTTGCCCTCCTCTCCTTTCCCATTCCTCCTCTCTCCACCTGGCCCCCGCACTGCACTGCCCTCTCCAGCTTGGCTGACTCAGATTTAGTATCTCATAAATCGTAACAAAACTCCAGTGATGCATGGATGCCAATTAATATTAGTTTCACTTAGCAAATTATAAGGAAAATTTTTGAAAGGTTAAAATTCATTATAAGGGCACAGAATTACCTGGTAGTAAGGCCCAGACAGGAATGTGTCACTTTCCCTTCCCCTCCAAGCTAAATAGAGTCTCAAGCCAAGAAAATATGATCTCCCATTCTTTTCCTATTCTCTGGGGACTGAAAATTCACTCAGATGAAGAGTAAGAGACTATTTGTTTTCTATATATCTTTTCAGTTACTCTATTCCACTATGACTGCTTTTTTTTTTTTTTTAGTTAAATAGACATTTCCAGTGTACCATTTTAATTTGCTTGTCATTTCTTTTACTATATATTTTTAGTTATTTTTATAGTGATTTTTCTGAGAATTACAGTTAATATCTTAATTTATCACAATCTAGTTCAGGTTAATACCACGTTACATCTCTATACATTGTATGCTCATAAACATGGTTATATAGTTATGGCTTTATGTGGCTGTATTTTAAGTCAGATTGAAGGAAAAAAGTTACAAAAAAAATATTTATACTGTTTTTTTTTTCTTTGTATGCTGTGTGTCAAGGGTCATATTTAATTCTTTTTCCATGTGAGTATCCCTGTATTGCAGCACCATTTGTTGAAAATTTTTGTTGTTGGTTTTTTATTTGTTTGTTTGCTTGTTTGTTTGTTTGAGAAGTGCATGGGCTGGGAATTGAACCCAGGTCTCCCAATGGCAGGTAAGAATTCTACCCCTGAGCTATCCTCACACCCCTTATACTGTCTTTTATACTTACCTATGTACTTGCTTTTACCCTTGCTCTTCATTTCTTCCTGTGTATTTGCTTTACTTTTTTTTTTCAACCTGAAGGACTCCCTTTAGTCTTTCTTGTAAAGCAGATCTACTAGAGACAAATTCTCTCAATTTTTAAAAAATATTGGAATACCTTAATTTCTCCTTCATTTTTGAAGGATAACTTTACTTGTATAGAGCTCTTGGTTGACAGTTTTTTTTTTCTTTCAGCACTTTGAATATGTCATCCCATGCTGTGCCTTCTGACCTCCATGGTTTTTGATGAGAAGCCAGTTCTCTGATTGAGGACCCCTTACACATAATGAGTCACTTCTCTTTAACTACTTTAAACTTCTCTCTGTCTTTGCCTTTTTAGCAGTTTGATTATGATGTGTCTAAGTGTGGCTCTCCTTGAGTTTATCTTCCTTGGAGTTCATCGAGCTCCTTGGCTGTGTAGATTGATGTTTTTCATCAAATTTGGGATGATTTTAACCATTATTTCTACCCCTCTCTCTCCACTCTCCTTCTGAGATTGCGTTATGAGAATATCCATACACTTGATGGTGTTCACAGACCTTTGGAACTCAATTTCTTTTACTTAATTCTTATTTCTCTCTGTTTTTCAGACTGTGCAATCTCCATGGACCTACCATAACATTCACTGATTCTTTCTTCTGCCATCTCAAATCTGCTGTTGAATTTTTATTTAAGTTATTGTCCTTTTCAATTACAGGATTCCTATTTGGTTCTTTTAAAATAATTTCTCTTTATTGATATACTCTATTTGGTGAAACATTGCCCTCATACTTTTTTTAGTTCTTTAGACACAGGTATTTTTAGTCCTTTGAAAATATTTAATATAGCTGTTTTAAAATATTTATCTAGTAAGTCTAATATGTGGGCTTCCTCAGGGAATGTTTCTAGTGGCAGATTCCTCCTGCCCCTCTGAATGGGCCATACTTTCTAGTTTCTTTACATATATCCTAAATTTTTTTTGAAAATTGGACATTTTAATTAATATAATATGGCAGTTCTAGAAATCTGATTCTTCCCCTCCCCAGCATTTGCTGTTGTTTTTGTTTGTTTAATGACTTCTATGGACTAATTCTATCAAGTCTGCATTCTTTGCCAAGTGTGGCCACCGAAGACTCTACTCAATTAGCTTAAAGGTTGGCCAGCTAATGACTGGAGAGAGATTTCTTTAAATATCTGAAACCAGTAAGTATCCCAGCCTTTGCTGAGGGGCTGAAGGTGAATGCTGGAGTATGCCTTCAATGCTCAAGCATGCAGTTTACAACTCTGCCCTAGCCTTCACTTCTTGCTTACAAGAAGTAAGGCCTTCTTGCTAACTAAAGGCTTAGTTAGGTCAACCAGAGATGAGAGCTTAGGGCCTTCTCAGGTCTCTCCTGACCATGCCCACAACCCCTATACAAATGTTAGATATTCTAGAGTCCCAGGAATATGTTTAAGCTTTTCAAAGTCCCCTATGGCCATGTCATTCCCCAGAATTTTCTTCTCTCCCTTTCTTTCTGTTTTTGGGGGGTGGTTTATGGGGTGGGTGGGTATCCACTTGTCATTTGCCTAATTGTTACTGCCATCTAAGGCAGCTTTGGTGTTAAAAATTGCTGCTGACTGTTTTGGCAAACACCTCTGGGGAAGAGGCTTGTTTACACTGGGTGAGCGCTGAGTTATGTCAAATAAGGACAAGCCCTGTGAGTGGGGTTTTCCAGGGAATTTCCCAGAAGGTCAAATAACAACAGTTCTCTGAGGGTGGGAATTTGGAGCACTCCAATGCTGTTTTGCATCCTCCACTGGCTGCTAGGCTGCTGGTTTTCACCATGTTTGTGGGGTTATTGTTTCAAGGCTATCACAGAGCTTAGGAGACAGGGATGGGGATATATCAACTTAAAATGCCACCAAATTTTCTGTTCCTGCAGAGATTAAGTTACTTTTCTTGAATAAATGCTCCCTGGATTGTTGTAAGCCTTTGATTAATTTCCAGAGTTCTATAAAAGTTGATTTTCACAATTTTCCTCCAGCCTTCTTATTACTTTTATGGAGAAGAAATTTTTCAGAGGTTCTTCCTCTCCTTCCCCCATGCAATGTAAATTTAGTAAGACCACACTGCAAGTTATTTAGCCTGTGTCTTATTTTCCTCACCTGTTTTTAAACAACAGAATTAATAGTGCCTATCTTAAGGGTTGTGTAAAGATAAAAGTGAATTCATGTAAAGGGCATAGCACAGTGCCTGCTTGATTGCAAGGACTCAATAATGCTAGATATTATTATTTGTCATTTGTTTTCTTGGCTCTTTAATTTTCAATTTGGTATTCAAGGGCATCTCACTAATTTGGAAATGGAATGGAAACCAAAGAGCCTTTAGTCCTTAGGTAATCACTGTTAAAACATGAGCTATTAAATATTTTAAGACTCAGAACAGCTATTTTGGAATAAACAGATCCTCCCCACCCCCACCCCAGATACCCTTATTTTCCCTTCTCCCCTCTTATTTGTTTGCTTTCTTCCCAAGTGAACTCAAGAGGGTTCCTCTGGTTATTTTGGTGGACCACTTTCACATTAACATCGATAATCAATCCAGCACCACGAAGGTAACTGACAGCAACACAGGCTTAGGGGGAACAATGCCTGTGCAATATTTTGAAATCACACAATTGATACATGCTGCATGCTTAAGCATTGGAATGTTGCTGAGATTGATAAAAGATAAAACACATGCCCAGGGTAAAGCTCATCACATGTCAGCAAAACAGTTTCATTCATGTTTGAAATTCCAGAAAAATAAGTGAATCATTTACTCACTCAGGGAGACTTTTCATGCCACAAGTGGGGCAGAACTAACTATTTGTCATGGTGCATGATTTCACATAGCCTCACCCATTGTAACTGAAAGCAACTTGTTGTGGGAGGAAAAGCAAATGATTTGGAGCCATATACTGATCTCAGTTCATGTTCTAAATCTGACAGTGACACATAAACTCTTTGAGCCTCACTTTCTGCAAGTGGAAAATGGAGATAATTATCCACCTCATGGGATAATTGAAAGATTGGTGAGTTAATGCATCCCAAGTATTTAGCTGAGTGCCTGGTTGCATAGCAAATATTCAATAAAACTTGAAGTTATTTCTTTAATTTCTTCCTCAGAATGCCCCTTACTAGTGTATAGAAACAGTACTGATTTTTTTTTCAACACTACTGATTTTTGCACGTTGATCTTGTATCTTGCCACTTTGCTGAACTCATTTATTAGATCTAGTAGCTTTGTTGTAGATTTTTCAGGGCTGTTGAGATACAGGATCATATCTGTAAATAGTGAAAGTTTTATTTTTTCCTATCATTGTTTCTTTTTCAATATTCAAATATTTTTCAATATTTGAGTTTCTTTATGTGCCAAGCACTGTGATATATATCCATTGAGTAAAAGTAGAGAACAAAAATAGTTGTCCCCTTCCTTATGAGGGCTTAAAGCTAATGAGAAAGAAAACACTAAAGGTGTAAAATAAACACTAATTACAAATTACCATTAGGATGCTGAAAGACAAGCATCTGGTGCTGTAGGAAAATAACAGAGGGGCCAATTTACATCAGGCAGGAAAGGAAGACGCTCTGAGCAAGAGAGATATAGGCCTAAAAGATGAGAACAAAGGCGTAGGGAACAGTTTGAGGGGAGATTCTGAAATGGGGAGGAGCTTGATATGCTCAAGTAGGTGAAAGATGACAGCATGGTCGTGGTCGCAGCACATTGAAGGAGAGAGAAGGTAGCAGGTCAAGGATGAGGCAAGGAGCTGCACGGGGGGTTCTATGGTAGAAAGCTCACCTGCCATGCTGGAGACACAGGTTTGATTCCCAGCCCACGTAACCCCCCCCCCCCCAAAAAAAAGAGGCAAAGTCCAGCTCATATAATAGCAAGGAGGCAGAAGAGGGTGAGGGGGCAAGGGAAAGGATACCCAAGATTTGCTAAGCATTTGCTTATGTGCCGGACATAGATCTAAGAGTTTCACATTTATTAACTCAATTAATCCTCAAATAAAATTCTAAATGAGAGGCCTGTTATTTTAGGTCATGTTAAGCAGTGTGTTTTTTATTCTGAGTGTGATGGGAAATCATTGAGGATGTGAGTGATGTGATTAGGTTTACATCTTGCAAAGACTCTGCTGTTATGCTAAGGAAGGATTGGAGATAGGCAAGAGTGGAAAGAACCCATTACATTCTCAACCACTTTTTCGCTCATACCCCCCCATAACTCAGAGTGATTTTATATAAAGTATCTTCTGACAAATGGATAGAATTATTACAGTAATTTCATTGCAAGTGCAATGATAATAAGAGCAGAAGTAAAACAATGAATATGATTTTATACCTTGTATGCAGTCATATGGGCGAAAATTTTTTATTGAGATAAGTTTTAAGAACAAACAAACAAAAAAGTATACTGATTCCTTGGCCCTATGAGAATTGGACCTCACAGATTACTAAGGAAGTTTACACCAAGAGCAGCAGATGCAGTTATTTTGCAAGTCAGAAAAGAATTTTTAAAATGAGTCAGAAAAGGGTATAAGCATCTCCAATGGCATAAGAGAGTCTGGCTAATGAAATACGTGGCACTTCCCTGAGCGTGACAATACCACTGCTGTTGCATGGGGCTGGGGGTGACACCAACCAGTTCCCTGAGTCGTAGCAACAGTTTGCTTCATCAGGAGAAATGTAACTTTAATATCTAACATTGGTTTTCTTACCTATGCATAATCCAATTTTAAGAATGTACTTGGCATGATAGAGTTTGGGATGTCTACATTGAGAATTCATGGTTTGTATTTCCCCCCTCTGTGCTTGATTTAGAAAATAACCACCCTTGGGTGGGCCACGGTGGCTCAGCAGGCAGAGTTCTCGCCTACCATGCCAGAGACCTGTGTTCAATTCCCAGTGCCTGCCCATGCAAAAAAAAAATTTTTAAATAACCAATCCTGTAGTTGAGAACATTTCTGCCATCTCTTTTTCTTGTCCACCTTTTATGATAAGCTTATTAAAGACTTAAATAAAAACCCAAAAGGGAGGACTTAGAAGTTGCTTTCTTTGGCGATGTGTGAGAATTTCAGGATTCCTTCCTTCTAGACTATGCTCAAAAACTCTTAGATGCCAAGACCCAAATCTCTGGTTCTAGCTGTGTTCACTCTGCTCAGGTGATTCTACTGTTTCTAGTTGTGTTTGCATTTGTAATATTCCAGGGTAAGATACCTGTATTGGGGGAGGCCAGTTAGACCATAGAAAGATGGCCGTCTTCTTCAAGGCTATGCCTTTCAGTCTGTCAGAGGAACGGATTTTGCTTTTCATTATTTACAGCCCTGTTCTGATGGGGAGGAGCCATCCTGACATTTCCTTGCTGACTACAGTAATTGTTTAGGAGTGTATTGGTGTGGCTTTTGGTAGCTGGGTTGTGAGTGCTTTGAAAATGGAGGAGGGGTATAGGGGCATCTTTGCCTAAACAGGCCTTTGTACTCACAGGAAATCTCTGCTTTTCCTTCCCCCTTAGCCCTGAGATGTGCACAAACTCCATTTCTCAAGCCCTGTGGACCGGTGGCCTATGTTGTCAGTCAAGAATCAGTTACAGGTAACAGAACACTTGCTGGTTTCAGCAGAAAGGGATTTAATATCTAAAATTAGGTGCTTACTGAACTTTTGGTTGGGCTAGTTCTAGGTTAAGCACCCCCAGAGATGACTTCTAGAACAGTCCCCAAGAACTGGCCTGCCCAGGGGACTGCTGTAAAAGGAAAGGAGAAAAACTTGAGGTCTCAATCAAGGCTTTTGCCACAAATATCCCATTTATTAAATATATGGATTATTATGGCTTTATTATGTCAATGTTGGGAGAAAACTTTGACCCGTCTCCTAGACCAATGCAACATGGCCCACAGACCAGAAATATCTCCTCCCATGGTAGTTTATTGTAAATGCATTATCTTGGGCCCCCACCCTAGATCTATGCAATTCGAAGGGCTAGGGATAGAGGCCAGGAGTCTGTGTTTTTAACAAGCCCTCCAGATGATTCTGATACAGCAGGGTGACCTGTCATCCTTTTCTCGCCTGAGGCTGAAAGGATTCCTTGGACACAGGACTTTCATTGCTAAAACCAGAAAAGTCCTGAGAAGCCAGGTAAAACTGGTTCCTTAGATGTAGCAAAAGTTTGCAAACCACAATCTTAGGCCATGTGTGGAGGTGCTTGTTGTGTGGGTGGGTGGGTGGGTAGAAGATATTTGTGAGTCAGAGATATGACATACACTATCATTGAAGCAATGGAGCAGTGAAGTTCTGTTCACTCAAAAAGACTCTGGTTGAAATAACAAAATGCTTATTTGTCACTATTTCATATACCATTGAAGTATGAGGGTCCCAAAATGCTATGAACTGAATGACTTTAAAAAGTGAGATATGACAGATTGAGAAAGCATATGTTGCAGATGAATTTTTACAGGTCATACACTCAATTGTGCAATTTTTTTTTCTATAACTGAACTTTGCTTTAATCTCAAGCATCTCCTCTGTCTGGTACCATAACCGCATCCTAACCATTTGAGAGAAAAATCTGTTAAATTAGAGTTTTCTCAATCAAATCAGGATTTTTTTTTCCCCCCACTCAATTCAGGGTTTTTGCCACCTCCAGTTCTCTAGTTCATGTTTAAGTTCTGGGAGCTTTGACAGAGCTGCAGTGTTGGAGGAAAGGAAGGCATGTGTCCCTGTTGGCATCTACCGAGATGTACATCACACCACAGGAAGTTTCTAGGACGTGTGGGTTCTCCATCTGGTCTCTGGTAGTTGGCCCAGGAAGGTCACCCTTTATCCCTGTCATCTCAATCTCAAAGCATCTTCAGGACTCTATCAGTGGCCTAAAATTAAGACTATATGTTGCCTTAACATCTGAAAATGTGTTCTCCTCTCTACTCTGTTCCTATGGTTAAGGTCCCCTAACCCAACAACTCTCTAATCAAACAGACTAAATGCATTTCCTGCTTATCCCTGAGTAGCAGCTTTTAGTTCTCTGCCAGCTCACGAAATTATTCATACAAGCTGATCACATCCTCTAGCAGGTACCAGGAGACACTCTACACTCTTGACAAAACAAAGCCTGTCTCCCACAGCCCCTGCCTGTTCACTCTGTTCCCAAATGTGACCTCTGGTGGCCCTGAGTGGCACTATGTCCTCCTCCCTGGGCCCTGAGTTTATGTGACAAATAAACGGCCATGGGTCTCATCTCTCCAGTGTCGGGGGTCATGAGTTCAGCCACCCCCATAACCCTAGGGCAGGAATTCTTCCCTCACCAACAGGATGAACAGGAGGCAAACAACACACTCAGCAACTTCCGAGCTCCTTCTAATGCATGAGATGTGTCACCTCCTGGCTCTTCCCCAGGGAGCAATGCACAGAACTCCTCTGCTTCCGGCTTTTCCAATGTGTCTGAGGTTTCTACTGCCTCTCTGGAGGAACCAGGGATGAATCTTAGGGCACAGGAACCTGTTCGCTGATCCATAACATCTGTTTGCTCCTAGCTTGCTTTCTGGCTCTTCCTTTGTCCCCCAGTACAAAGATGTCTATTCTCACCTGGGGTGAGAAAACTTGATTTTACAATAATCAAGAATTATTCTTGACTTATATTTATGTTGTAAACTTTACACCTTGTATACTTCAGGATGTGGCAAAAATTACTATTTGCAATTCTATATCCATTCTCCCTTTCAACTTTAGTAAGGTGTTGATTTCATTTAAGTCAGCAGTGTGCTTTACTAAAAGAATTTATCTTCCAGACGCCATTCAGCTAGGCATGGCCATGCGGCTAACTTCTGGCAAATGAGATATTAGCAGAAGTGTTGAGCAGGATTCTGAGTTGGCTATGGAAATGATCTTAGTGTGAACCCTTTCTGTCTTTCCCTGAGTCCTTTTGCCTTGAATGTGGATATAATAATTGGCACTTTAGCAGCCCCCTTGTACCAGGAGATAATTTTGTACCTACAAGCTGGTATAGGAGGAAACAGAAATAAAGATGGAGCCTGGGTCTCTGGTGACCAGACCAGCTCTAAACTACCTACCAAACTTCTTTTATAAGAAAGAAAAACTTTTATATCATTCAAGCTTTTTTATTTTCAGTTTTCTGTGACAGGCTGCCTAACTAACTCCAACAAGGGCTTTGGCTTTTGTTCTTGGAAACCCTTTCTCTCAAGCTATTTTCTCTGACATGAATTTCAAAGGTCTACATTGAAACTCTACAGCTAAAATTGGACTCCTTTTCCTTCTTTGCATTTATATTGTAACAACCCTTATCTGAGAACCCTGAGTAGGACATCTTTCTACTGCCTGAAGAATAGAGAGATATGCAAATATTAATAGTTCAAAATATTATATTCTCACACATTAATTCATCCAAGTAGTCAGAATGCCTCAGATTAAAGCCTGGAATAAAAGGTTATAAAGATCAAAGAGAAGCCATAGAGAAATGAAATGTTATCAATAAATTTGAAGATGGCAGTTCTACAGGAGTTGCTTTAAAACAGTGGCTACAAATAACAGATCTTGAACTGCCTCTCCTAGCTCCTATTCAACATCCTAAAATTCTCCCCTAAATAGTTGTGTGAGTCAACATCCATATCTGATATTTCTTTGCAGCGCCTATGAATTCCACAAGAGGTCTTTAATTAAGATGTGTTTATTGATCTGGGGCTTGTTGGGGGTACACTTTGATGAATGGCACAAGTCACCAACTTCTTGAGTCACTTAACTGCATTGACAGTTATAACAAATTCTACTCCTTAAGGAAGTAACTGTTATTCAACCATGGATAACTAAATGAAGTTTCCTGAAATAGGTATATATCACAGGGTATGTCTTTCTTTCTCTCAACTTTATTTTTCTGTGAAATTATGATTAATTTTGCAATAGACACTGATTTAGCTTGACAAGCTAGAGAAGTAGAATCAATTCCAATAAAAGTTAGTTCAGAAAAGGCATTTAGGTTTCATCTCTGAGAATACATCCCCCCTTTGAACATCTCACCTCCTTCTAGTAAATATTCATAAGCCATAATTTCAACTTTTATATTGCCAATTTTTAAAAACTCAATTCTTTGATCAGGAACCACAGGCATGACTGTGTGGTGATGGTGGCCATGCGACCTACATTTTTCAGGAAAGTACTGATTTTTGTTTAATAAATTTGTTATGCTCCACCCCATTCTGCAAAGAACATAGCATCACTTACAAGAACATACACAATAATACAAAATATAACTCAAATGCAGAATCAGAAGCAAGGAAAAATAAAGAGGAAAATAGAGACCAGGTAAAAGAAAACACAAATATGTAAAAGCCAGGATTCCAAGCCAGCAATTGTTCTTCCCCATTTGTCTCTGAGCTTCCTGAAAGTCAAAGCCAAAGGGGAGGTACAGTAAGTCACACAACTTTCATTATAGGAAGAAAGGAAGCAGACAACTTCCTCAAGAAATGTATATTTTGTCCTGACCACATATTCCTAAAGAAATGTGTCATTTGGGAATTCATAGAGGGTCCTGCATTATATCGTAAACAAAATCCTCAAAAATATTCACAGAGTAAGAAATCATACATGACTCCCTTTTCTTTTACTTTAAACCAAAGTTGAGGAAATAAATTTAGCAAGTGAGCTCTCAGACTGATGGTCTAGGGAATGATATTCCAACAGATTTTAAAAGGTGTGTCACATCCAGGGGTGAAAGTCTCCTTGGTGGTGTGGGAGATGACTCCCAGGGATGAGACCGGTCCTGGCACCATGGGATGAACAATTCCATCCTGACCAAAGCAGGGGCAGGGGGGAAGAAGTTTAACTAATAAAGTATCAGTGGCTGAGAGAGTTCAAATAGAGTTGAGAGTCTATCGAGGATCTACTCTGGAGGTCACTCTTACACAAGCTTCAGTTAGACATTGCTGCCCATCATAACTTGTGAAACCCCAACGAAAACCAATCCAGCCAATCTTAAAGAACACTTAGGGCAATATATAAGATTCTCCAAAGGTTCTACGCATTAGGGTAACTTTCCAGAAACCTATAACCTCTAGATGGGTCCCTGGACCAGATAAGTCCTGAAACCTAGAGGGTTTCAGACTTTCCAGAACATCAACTAGCTCCATCTCCCTGTCCCATATAATTGACAGCCCCTTCCAACATGAAAAAGTTAGAATGGCCATAGCCCTAATACTCCTAAAGAATGGGATAGAAAGATCAGAAGTGATGGTGGAGTTACACAGAGAAGGTAGGGTGTAACAAACTGGAATATGATTGCTGAATCATGAAATTGATATTTCTTTTAGTCTCCAGTATTAGAGCAGCTAGAAGTGAAAATCTAAAATTGTGGAATTGTAACCCATACCAAACTCTGAAATCTGTTCTACAACTAATTGTTGTGCTATGCTTTGAAGTTTATTGCTTTTTTTCACATTATTTTTTTTTCACATTTCACATTATTTTCCACAAAAGAAAAAAAAGTCGATTGTGATGATAAAAAAATATTTTTTCCTTCTAGGCTCCTATATTCTGGAGCAGCTAGAAGGAAAAATCAGAGATGATGGTATGGTAGCCCATGACAAAATCTGGGATCTGTCCTGTAACTACTTGTTGAAGAATGCTTTGAAAACTATTGTTTTTTTTCTTTCTATGCTTTGTATATATGCTATATTATACAATAAAATAAAAAATAATAATAATACCTAAAAAAAAGTTGTCTCACTTAAAAAAAGAGAAAATTTCCCATGTGCAAATAAATTTGGGAAGTGCTGAGTTAGTCAAAATCAAGCAGGTTTCTTTGTTGTTAAGATTTCATGGAAATTTTTGATGTGTTGATATGTATTGTGGCTCTCCAAAAAGGAGGAAACCCATGTAGTGTTTCTAGATGTTGTTTTACCACAGAAACCTTTCTAATCTCTAAATTCTGTGACACATAGTTCGGAAAGGATGAGCCATGGTAAAGTGGTGGAAATACAATAAGAGGCCAGGGCAGCCATTTAAGCCCGTAAGAGCACGTGTGTTGATGGATTCAAGTAGAAGTCCTGTCTCTAGCACCTACTGGTCAGGTATGACTTTGGAAAAGTTATCCAGTCTCACTGAGCTCTAGTTTCCTCATTTACTGAATTAAGTACATCATTTAGAAATGTGTTAGGCTCAAGGATCAGAAAATCTACCAGGGTAATTTAGGGGGTTAATTTTCTGGTATAATAACAAGTCCAGGCTTGGATTATCCAGGGCCTTAGCATTAGAGGCTTCTGCCTTCATGCAAAATGGGTGTTGCACCCTCAGTCTCACATCAGCATTGAGGTCATGGGGAAGGAGAAGAGGGAGGTAAATTGCTTTTGGGTAGCCAAGACCCAGTGTCAGGGCTAGGAGGATAATGATGAACTCTTCCTCAAAGAGTTATGTTGAGGTTTAAATGAGATAGTGAATGCAGAATTCTTACATAGTGCCGGGCACTAGTTAATGCTCAATAAACATTAGTTATTAATATTCATATGGAGCCTTGGATTCAATCTGATTCAAGTCTAGCATTTAGAGTATGTAGAAAAGTGAACAAAAGAACATTTCTTTAGTCAATCATCAGTAAATATCACTTTTCTCAGTGGGGCTTTTGACAGAAGCAGAAAATCAGACTTTTGATGCTACCTTCTAGCATGTCTGCTCTCAAACAGCATCCCCAGAGCCTTGGTGTTTGAGAGCAGACACTCTAGAAACCAAACAGGCAGGAGGAAGACTGGCTTCCTATTGTGCCAGCAAGAAATCTAGTGGAACTCTCCCCAATAGGATATCCATCTCATCTTTGCATGGAAGGTATGGGGTTCCTAAACCAGAATTGTATTAGGAAGCAATTTTAATCACAGTGCTCAGTCAAGTCCAGTAAATATATTATAGAAGGTGGTCAAGATGATTTGGGGATATCATCTCAATTGTATGAGTTCTGTCCCATTGTCAGACCATGGATATAATGATGTGTTCTCACTTCCAGGTCACAAAATACAGTAACAGTAGATAGAGATAACCTTTATGAAATATCAATGAACAAACACATGTTAAATATTTACCATGAATCCAATATTGTCTCATGGTCATGTGGGGCTGTTTAAACTTTTAAAAGTCATTTCAGGAAACATTGTGATAAATTCATTAGGAAATGTAGAGAAAAGAAAGAGAGCTATCACAAAATTAACTTGGAACTAAACATCATTGTAGGTAAAGAAAGTCAGCTTAGCATGACGAGGAGGGTGAGGACACTGATGACAATGGCTAATGCTTAGCTGCTCCCACTTCGTGCCACGTACCTGCTCTGCAGACCATATGCCATCAATTCTAAATATACTCCCCCCACATACACTCATTTTCAACATCAACAGCTCACTTAGAGCTGTTGCTTTGTGTCCAGCATGATGAATACATTTAGAATGCATCATTCCCTTTATCCACTCATCACACCTTTGAGGCAGGCGCTATTATTATTTCGATTGCAGAGGTCAGGAAACCTAGGCTTAGTAAGATTGACTTGCTCAGGGCTGCAAAGCTAGTAACTGGGGAACTGGGATTTGAATAGATACATGTCCAACTTCAGAGCCCACTCTCTTTTACCACTACATGACTTAATTTATGTTCGGACATGCATAACTTTTATAAGAATAGTTTAAACCCATGTTCTTTAAAAAATATGCGAATTGGGGATTTATGTCTTATGAGTTGAGCATTGCTCTGCCAAGCTCATGAACTAAATGAACCAAGATTTTTTTTTTCCATTGTAATACCTAATCTCTATATCCTTAAAAAGGGAGGAAGGAAAGCAACACAACAATGAGACTTCTCTGCACTTGGTCAACTCCCCATTCCTTAGAGCCAAGAGGGTAAATTTCTGACCCCAAATTGCCAAGCTGCTTGACTCTTGGCTCAGCTAATTTCCAACAAAGTTTCTACAAAGTTATTCCAAAAGTCATCGGCTGGGCTTTTCCCAAGCATAGGGACATTTTCTTTCTTTCCTCTTCTCTCCCTACACCTGATCTTCTTCACCACTCGGCCCTTTTTAACTCCTTGTTCTTATTGCTCTCAACCTATCCAGGGACTTTTCTGGCATCTCAAGTTTATTGCCAGAGAGTCACACAGAGCCCTCAGAGACACATCGTAGAGTGTGAGTCACGGTCTCACTCTCAGGCCTTTGGTTGGTTACTGAGAGCCTGGGTGGCAGCACCAGCCTCAACAGCTTTCGTGTCATTTAGAGACCACTCCCAGGGCTATTTCTAGTCAGGGGGACAAACAGTAGTTTAGGAGGAAAAGGTGGAGTGTCTTGGATTACTTATCTTTTGCCAAAATAAAAGAACGAAAGTTCTTATCTCATTCTACCGGCAAAGTTCGGTATTTTCTTTACAATTGTACATTTCCCCCTGATAGCCACCATTCATGAACAAGAAAATAGAAAGTACACGGAGCAGAATATCCAGGTGATTTATGATATTTAAAGACACCTCAGAAAGAATTTGCTAGATATTTAAAATATAGATCTTATAATATGGTGCCACAAGGCATGATAAAGAAAAGTACCAGGTCACGATGTTCTGAAAGCTGTGATGATGGAGCACCATTGGCAACCCTGATATAACTATCCATTGCAGGGCAAATTGAATTTGGTCCCATCTTCCTTACTAAACACCCTGATCAACACCAAATTTGTCTTCATTTCCATTTAAAACCAAAGGTCTGGAGGGTTTGCCTATCTTTATAGAAAGGAGTATCACTTAAATCTGTTAAAAAAAATTTAAGAGGGGTGGGAGAGCACTTAAATTAATAGTATAGCTATTCTATGTGATATTTTACATACATTAGTTACAAACCCATTAAACACCATCCATCCTGCTTTTTGACAAAGGAGGAAATTTAGGCTTAAAATTATTAAGTAATTCATCCAATCAGTGGTTGCAACACAGGCTTCACATTTGAATCACCTGGGGAGCATTTGAAACTACTGTGTCTTGGCTGTCACCCAGAACAATTAAGTCAGAATACCTGAGACTGGGTCTAGCTTAAGCATTTTTTTTTTTTAAAGCCCCTCAGATTATTCTAATGTTCAGCCAGGGCTGAAAATCTCTGCTCCATACTAAAGCTTAATATTAAATGTCAAGGTTGGAGAATGACAGATTATTATAAGTCCAATATTTACACATGAGTAAATGTATGACAACCCCTTTAATTATGACATTAAATTATTTTGACACAACATATCAAAAGAGTTTTATTTCCTGTTTCATTTGCTGCTGCTAGAAATGTAATCAGTATTATTATCCCCTATTTTAATCCAGAGTAGGAAACTGAGCACAAAGACGCAAACTGTTTTCTCCCAGCTTGCCTCAGTAGGAGAACTTGGCAGGAGAATAAGAATAAGAATTTTCAGCCCCTTGTATAAGCCCCAGAGTACCCCTGCCAGGGCCGAGTGTGGCTCAGCAGCTTAATTCCGAAGAACACTGGCAAATGCATCTTAAAACTGGGACAAGGCAGAAATTGCTTCCCGCTGAAAAACAGAAAACATCTTCAGTGTTTTGTTTCAACCCCCATTCTTTGTAAAAGCCAAAGTATGCCTCAGTTTTTAATTAGAATTTAATTAAAAACTTTTTAAACATAGAGTTAAAGGCTGGTTGTAAAAAAAAAAAAGCATTATGCCATGCATGAATCCTCAGAGACAGAAAGACAAAGTTTCTCACATATCACTTTTCTTTCTCAGGTTCTTCCAAAAATGCCAGGATATGCGTCGTCAAAGACCCATAGGGTGAGACAGCTCTGTTGGAGCTTGTGAGCTATGAGGACAATGAGGAATTACCTCAAGGAAGAATCACTGTGGGTAAGAGATAGGAGATATAGAAAACTCTTCCCCAATAAATAGAGAAGGCTCTGCAAACATGTCAGTTCCTTTGATTGCCCTTCTGTCTGCAGGTGCCAAAAAGAACAGAAAGGGCCCCCAAGGCTTTTTATTCCATGTGGGACAATGGCAGTGTCTTCCAACTTTTGCCTTCTAAACCAAAGAGCTAACTCGGATGAAATAAAGTTTTCCAGGAGGAAGGAGAAAGTGTGGGGACAGCAGGCTGATGAGGGTGTCTGGAGCAGGCAGGACCTAGTAATCACCCTCAAATCATGTAAATGGGATCTGTCAGGAGGTACCTGGGCTGCATTTGTCCCTTTGCTTGAACGACATCATGCCAGATCCTGGGGCAGAAAAGGACTGATATCCAGGTGTGCAAACAAAATTATAACCCTTCATCTTGTTTTAGAGTGTGAAGAAAGGGTGCCTCTTCCCCTGATGAAGTCTGTGTTCTTACATGGTAAAGTGGCCACCCCAACATCTCCAAACAAATATCCCAGTGACTCAAAGTACCATCTTGATTTCCCAGAGAGAAAATTAGTATTTGTAACCATCAGAAATATGCTAGATAAGAAAAGTTAAATGATTTGGGCTATAAACTATTTTATATAGAATTCTCTATAACTGAGATAAAATACTGTGTATTTGTTTTGTTTTGGGTTGGGGAGAGTCCTTTAGGTTCACCAGCAACCCAGAAAACAATGAGTGCCATTTTGTGGCAAGACCTACATGGATTGGATCAAATTGTTCCCCTATCTCCTGGTCAACCACAATATAAGGACAGACCCACTGAAAAATGTATAGAGCCTCAGAACAGGTGGTGTGAAAGAAATTGAGAAAAATCGAGTACCAGAGACCAAGCAGGATTTTTTGTAACTTCTCTGCTTGCAAAAACTATGTAAATCTGAGTAAGTCACTTCTCCTTGCTGGTCCTCAGTTTAACTCCTATAAAGTGAGGGTATTTATATCAAACACCTTTCTACATCATCTTACACCCTCTTGTTTCACCTTCACCCATTTCTGTAGCCCTCAGCTTTATGCAGGTATAACCTGACTTCACCTCGTCTCAACAACACAACTTATCTCTAGCTTTTAGTCCCAGAGATTCTCTGATGCCAGGCACAAGACTCTTGCAGAAGCCTACCTGGCACTCACACATCTCCAACCTCGACATCCAAGGATATTAACTCCTCTTGGATGACCATAATCAATGAGGAATAGGAGCTGCTAGACCAATCCCCCAACCTGTCTCTCAAGTTTCATTCCTAAGTACATTCTACATGATCTCTCAGAGGGGTCCTAGTAGGATTCTGCCCCAATATTCTCTGGTGATCACCAACTGGGGAATAACCCTTGCATTGGTTTTCCCTCCTTCCATATGTCACTCTCCCTAGTGCTTACTCTCCTGCTCTTTGGGATCATTTCTCAAAATAAGCTCCTTGCAGGCAAGTACATATCAAATTTTTCTTTGCTTGGGAAGTTGCTAAGGCAGTACTGAATCAATAATCCATCCAGACCAGATCTAATAAGTTATGATGGGTAATTTAGGCAACTACATGCATTTTTCTCCTCTTTCCTCCTGAACTCCAACTAAAATGAGAGTAAAGGGTAAATAAAGATATAATCCTACAGAAAAATATGAGTGTATCGTATGGTAGCCCATGGCAAACTCTGGGATCTATCCTGTAACCACTTTTTAGAGAGTGCTTTGAAAACTACTGCTTTTTTATTTCTTTGCTTTGTATATATGTTCTACTATACAATTAAAAAAAGTTAAAAAGATATAATCCTATAAGACTAAGTACAGCCAGAAAGGAGACATTACCAAATGAGTGTGTTTGACAACTTTTGGAAGACAGAACACAGCTGGAAGAGTCATAATTGATGAACAGAGTGGAAAAAACAGTGCCTGAAGAGGACAAATGAAAACGACCCCACTGATGCTACCTAAACTTCTGAGAGGCTCAGAACTTGAAGGTCCTACAGGGGGTGAGAGTGAGGCCAAGATTTATTTAAAACGGATCCTCTTCCCCATACCAGGCATCCAGGTAACTAACCCCAAGAAGAATGGAGATTTTTCCAGAGAAAGTAAACCTGGGATGGGAACTAGGTACTATGGAGGATGAGGAAACGAGGTGAAAATAAGCAAGTCTCCCTTAGCTTCTTCCTCCATGTTCTCTGGAGGCCAGCAGCCCAAGGTATGTTTCCTGCCCCCATTCCAGCCCACTAAGAAAATGGAGGATTCTTCCTTGTAGAAACCAGCAGCTCCAGAGAAAACACTTGCACATTGGCATTTAGGGAATCAAAGCCACCTTTCCCTCTAGTCATTGTAAAATTATCAAGTTCTCACACCACTCCTACCATGAACACATAACTATACATTAGCTTCAGGACATCATGATTAATAGCTAAAGATCACATAATAATAATAGCTTACAGTTATATCATACTTTGTGTCAGAAACTGTTCTAAGGCTTTGCATCTCTTAAATCATTTAATCCTCCTAAGAACCCTATGTGAGGTAAGTGCTATTACCCTTTCCACTTTATAGATGGAGTAGCTGGGGTAGAGAAAGGTCAAATGATTTTCCAAGGCATTTAGTCAGTGTCAGGGCTGGGAGAAAATAAATCAGACCATCTGGCCTCCAGGATCTGCATCCTTGTCACTATACTACCCTATCTCATTTTATTTGAATATACCCTCCGATATGAAAAGAGAGACCCAAACAACACTGAAGAGGAACCCAGAGGAAATACAAACAATGCGGGTAACAGGATAAACCTTAAAAGGAAAATAAGCCCAATGCTATTGTTAATGTCTTTGGAGAGATTTTAGAAGTGATTCCATCAGTAGCGATACTGGATGCTAGAAGACAATAAAATAACACCTTCAGAAATTCTGATGAAAAATGATTTTCAGCCTAGAATTCTATCCCCCACCAAACTATCATTGACATGTGGAAAGATTGTAAATTTTACCTGCCATGTATCTCTTATCAGGAATTTTATGGACGGTGGGCTGCAGCAAAATAAGAAAGGAACCAAAAAGGTAGAATACATAGGACTCTAGAAACAAAAGATTCAACACAGGAAGATAATAAACTGATTATTCTATTATTCAATATATTGGAATAATAGATATTGGATATATCTGATGGTGTGTGCAGCAGAAATTAAAGCTAGGTATAAAGATATCTAAGAAACTAAAAAAGAGGCAGTCATTAACTCCAAGAAAAACAAAAAGTTGTACAAAGTAGGATAAATAGTCACAATAGACCATCTGACTCTGTAATGAATAATATGTAGTCACAATAATATAAACACTATTCTTTTTGACAATTATAGTATAACTATATTAGGAGGATGGGTGGAGCAGCAGTGAAGGTGGAGGTTACGTGAGAGCTAAAGCCTTACTACTATAACATGAAGTTCATGATAATATGTAAAACTGATACATCAAGAAATGGGCATATAAGCTTGTTATTTAAAAATATTGAGGCAATAGAAGAACAAACAACTAAAAGAAGTCAAATGAGTTGGCTCTGGGGAATAGGCTAGAAATGAAGAAGGGGAGGACAAGGGCTAGGGTGCTTTCATTTTATCAGTTCAGTACATTTTCCTTTTCTAGTTGTCTATTGCTTTAATGAAACACACAAAACGCATTTGAAAATAAAAACTATTTGATAACCTGACGATTTTTCTACATGTGAAACATTGAATAAAAGCAATGTAGTGGGGGTAACATTTTTGAAAGATTTCTTGGTCTTTTCCCCCAGTATTTTCTGCTACTCCTTGAGCTGAGCTCCCCCCTCCCCTTTGGCCGGGTAGCATCTTCTGGCTTTGGACTTTTAAAGAGGCTTGAGAGGGAGAAGGGTAGAGGGAATCCCAAGATGGATTCCTTCCCAAGCAAGACTCCTTCCTAAGCGAGCCCTGGGAGGGAGGGAAAGCCCTGGGAGGGAGGGAAAGCCCTGGGAGGGAGGGAAAGCCCTGGGAGGGAGGGAATGCAGTGATGGCAGCGTGCTCTAACTGCTCCAGCCCAACACGGCAGGGAGCAGTAGAATAGCTACCTGGGCCCCCAAACTGCCCAGAAGTAGATAGGGTCTTAGCAGCACAGAGTCACTTGACTGTGCCCAGTGTGACTTGGAAGCCACACAGTGTTCCCTGTGTCCCTGAGAGAGTGCAGGAAAGCCACCGTGCAGACTGCAGTGAGACTACAAAGTCTAGACCCCATGATGGGCACCTCCAAAGTCAATGAGGGTAATGACACATGTCCAAAAGCTCTCTCACACACACCCTTATCCCCTGCGTTTGACATTCCTGGTATAAGGGTGTAATTTGAGAAAGGCGGGAGCTCTGAATACATTGAGATTAAGTTTCTTTCACATGGAAGAATGAAGATTATAGTAGAAATTGAGATATAACTAAGAAAAAAATTTTGAGTTACATTTCTTGCACCCCAAAGTTTATGGGTTGGTCTTAGTAGTGGCTGCAATAACTAAACACAGTCATCAACATTTTTCTATATAAACTCAGAAAAAACCCCACTCCCAATGAAAGCATATCTTTAATTTAATGGTTAAAAAACAAAAAACAAGACAAAACAAAAAAGCATCTGTTTAGGAGTATTACATTTTATGTCCAGGAAGCTATCTTCATAATTTTTTGCACAAAGTCTTGAGATCTCTTGGCTTAAAAAAAAAAAAAAAAAAAAAAAAAATCTTTCCAAATTATGTCACAAACACAGCATTGTGTTCCTCTTGATGGTACCTCAAATTTCATCCTATGCTTACGATTTCCCTGCATTCCACTGAGCTAATGAAAGGTTGGGTGGAAGCTGAAGTTAGGTGATAAAAACTTGGACCAGGAACAGGCTTGGATTTCTTCTTCAGCCGTCTACATTGGGTTTGCAAAGAGGTGAAGTTTTCAAAGGCAGGATTTCAGGAAGGGCACTGAGTTTAGGTTTCAAAAGAACCATTCTATCCTGAATCACTTAAATTTCTTTTAGTGCGAGGTGTCACCTGAAATATCTTACACATTTCCTGGATGAATGATTTGCAATATGGGCCAAATATTCCTGGTTCCTTTGCTATCTAAGTCTTCTGGCAGGAAGCAAATTCCCATAGCTCCAGATCAATAGCTCAGGTTCCTAGAACAGACACCTATGCAGTATACCCACAGGCCCTCAGGTAACTGTCTGATGGTTGTATGGCAGGTTGTACTATAGCCAGTTGATGTCACAGACCTGGGTTTGAAAACAGGCTCAGATCTTCTAATTGCATGACTCCACACAAGTTATGCAACTGCTCTTAACCTAGGTTTCCTCATCTATAAAATGTAGTTAATAGTAATATCCCACAATAGCTCTGACAATGAAATCAAGCATATACATTCCCTGGCACTTACTAAGCATTAAATAAATATTAATTCCTTATGCCCTTTTCCTAAACTAGTATGGCTAGGCTTATATAGCTAAATTGTGGGATATAACCTAGGTAGGCTGAACTGGAGGGATAGAAACTGAAGTTGGGGATTGCAGCTGAGGGAAAACCCTTTACATTCATTCATTGAATCATTGCCAGAAATGAAGCAATCCCAAATATAAGATAAGCTCCAATTGTCCCAATGAGAAATTCCAAAAAGACCTTTTGTTCTGAATATATAACTTGACTAAAGGTGATGGAAGGAGCCAGATTTTGAAGCATTTAGTAAACAAATCTTGTTAAAGTTTAAATCTTAAGGGCAGCAAGTGACAATATCAGACTTGCATTTTAGAAGGATAATTTTGTCAGCAGCATAGAGCCTGGATTAGGGGGCAAAGTAGGAGGTGGGGCGGCTTCTTCAGAAATCCAGGAGATTTAGTGGTCTGGACTAAGGGGGTGGTTGTGAGAAGGGAAAGAAAAAGAGAGATGTGAGAGACATTTGGGACGGGATTTAATGATAGAAGGAGAGGGAACGTAAAAGGTGACTGGAATTTCTGTTCTGAGCAGTTTAGTGGACGGTGGAGCCATTCACTGTGCCAGATGAAAGGCACAATGATGACAAATTTACAGAGCTAAGAAGTAGGAGTAGTAGCAAGCAGGGAGAGATGGAGTCAAAAGGATGTGAAAGAACGGCTGTAACAGTAATATAAGCTGTCAGGTGAGTCAGGAGGAGTAGCTGTTCAAGAGGAGTAGCTGAATTGAGGGCAGATGCTGAGCTCTGTTTGGGGCACTTTGTTCTCTCCAGCTCCTCTGCCACTTTTAGATTTCAACATTGTCTCCAGGGTTTACATATGTGGTACCATTTCATTGTCTTTCCTGCTCTGATTATTGCAGGAGGAGCAGGAAAACATGTTAATTACCACTCCATAATAGGAAAGGCTACATCTCCTTCAAAGTAAACATATTTCATTGACACAGAAGGCAAAAAAATTGAACAGAATGAAGACAGTCTTCCTTTGGAGACAAGAACAAACAAATTTACTGACTGTAATCATTCCCATCTCAGCTGTCATCACCAGAAGAGAAAATGACCACCTCAACAGGGTAATCAACTTGTCCTGGTTTGCTTGTGAGTTTCATGATTTTAGCACTGAAAGTCCTACACCCTGGGAACCCCTCCTTGGTCACTGCCAGTTTGAAGCTATTATGTACCCCAGAAAAGTCAAGTTTTAATCCTGATCCAACCTTGTAGGGGCAGCCGTTTCTTTCATTCTCAATCAATATTGCTGGGTGGGATCTTTTTTTTTTTTTTTTTTTATCATTTCCATGGAGATGTGACCCACCCAATTGTGGGTGGCAACTTTTGATCAGATGTTTTCCATGGAACTGTGTCTCCACCCATTCAAGGTGGGGTTTCTTACTGGAGCGATTTAAGAGGGAATCATTTTTGGAAAAAGCCAACAGAACTGACAGAGCCCATACAGCCAGAGACCAGGAGACAAAGAAAGAAAACATCTCCAGGCAAACTGTTGAAGAAGCCTGGAGAGAAAGCTAGCAGATGTCACCATGAGCCTTTCCAGCTGACAGAGAAACCCTGAAGTTCATTGGCTTTCTTGAACCAAGGTATCGTCTCCTGTATGCCTTAGACATTTTTATAGTCTTGCCTTAGTTTGGACACTTTCATGCTTTGAAACTGTAAACTTGCAAATTAATAAATTCTTCTTTTAAAAGCCATTCCATTTCTGGTACATTGCATTATGGCAGCTTTTACAAACTAAAACAGTCACCTCTCTAGGAATTAAATTGGGGTTTTAATCCTGCTTCTGCTGCTGATTGGCTATGAAATTGTAGGACGCTTAGCTTTTCTGAGCAGTTTCTTCATCCATAAAATGAGAGGGAGAGGCTTCTCTTTACACACTCTCTCCCTAGGTGATCTCATGCAGTCCCATGAATTTAAATGTCATGTATTGCCAATGACTCAGATACATATCACCAAGTCTGACCAGCCCCTCCCATCTGAGCTCCAGGCCTGAATTTTCAATGGCCTACTCAACATCCCCATGTTGATGTTTAATAAACATCTCACACTTTGTGGCCAAAGCAGAAGTCTTGATTTTCTCTCCCCAAACTTTTCTTCCCCTATCTTTACTTTCTCAGTGAATGACATCATCAACTACCTAATTGCTCCAACCAAAAACCTAGAAACCATCTTTGATATCCTTTCCTCACCTGCTCTTCTGCCCCAATTTCAGGCCATAAAATCAAGTTCTGAGGGCTCAACCTCGAAAATGTATCCCAAATCCGCCCACTGCTCCACACAAGAGCCAGAGGAATCTTCAAAAAATAAAAATCCCAGTTCCTTGCCATGGCCCATGAGGCCACGTGGCCCACTCCAGTGCCTCTGCACTCATCCTGCCCTTTGCCCTGATCTTTGCATGGCAGACTCCTTCTGGTCACTCAGGTATCAGCTCTAATATCTCCTCCACAGAGAGGCTTGCCAGACCACTCACCGAAGTAGCCCTGGGCCCTCTCTCCACATTGCCCTGCTTACGGTGCTTCAAAGCGTGTACTGCTATCTAACTGCATAAGTTTGTCACCTGCCTCTCCCTATAAGAATTCAAGCCTCCAGAGAACAAAGATCATACCTGATTGCTTCACCCTGTATTTCTAGTACCAGGACAAAGCCTGGCATATAACTGGTGCACAATAAATATTTGTGGAAAGAGAGAGGGAGAAAAAACAGGGAGGGAGGGAAAGGGAGATGGAGGGGGCAGGCAGGGAGGGAGTAGGGAAGGGAACAAGGAAGGAAGGGAAGAAGGAAGGAAGGAAGGGAGGGAGGAAGAAAGAAGAATATAATCTCGTGGTTTCTTCAAGATTTATAAATTCTCCATAGTAGGTGCTCAATAACATTTCTCCAGATATGTAATTTATTCTAAAATGAGTTTGTGCCCTATTTTGCCATGCAACTGAAGAATTAAAGGGATTGCTTTATTAGCACTTTGGGAATAGTCATTGCAAATAAAGCAATCTGAACCAAAAATATGTTTGATGTAAGTCATTATCAACCACATTTGTTGTTGTGGTTCTCTTTTATCAACCACATTTAAAAAACAAACAAAATGCAGAGTTTCAGTTTGGGGTGATGGAAAAGTTTAGGTCATGGATGGTGGTGTTGGTAGTACAACATTAAAAATGTAATTAATGCCACTGAATTATATATTTGAGGGTGGTTAAAAAGGAGAAATTGTAGCTTGTATATATGTTACCAGAACAAAAACATATTTTAAAAAACAGAACTATTCATAGAGTGAAGCCTAATGTAAACTATGGACTATAATTAATAGTATAATTATATTGTTTCATCAATTGTATCAAAGCTACCACATTAATGCAAAGTGTTAATGATAGGGAAAACTTAGTGTACGAGGAGAGATATATAGGAACCCTGTATTTTTTTTGCATCGTTTTTCTGTAAACCTACAACTTCTCTAATAAATAACAAATTTTTAGAAATCTAGATAATATAATCCTGATCAAAATACCACAAGAAAAGAAAATTGCAAGCCAATATCCTCTATGAATATATAATAGATGCAAAACTCCTCAACAAAATACTAGCAAACTGAACCCAACAGCACACTGAAATAGTTATATACCAAGATCAAGTGGGATTCATCCTAGGTTTGCAAGGTGGATCAACATAAGAAAAATCAATTAATGTAATAAATCACACTAACAGAATGAAGGGAAAAAGACACGTGATCATCTCAGTTAATGCAGAAAAGGTATTTGGCAAAATACAGCAACCCTTCTTGGTAAAGACACTTAGGAAACTAAAAATAGAAGGAAACTTCCAAAAACACAATTAAAGGCTGTGGTAGTTAGGTTCAGGTGTCTACTTGCCAGGTGATGGTGCCTAGCTCTGTGGTTGTGAAGCTGAATCATTAGCAAGTGAAATTCATTCATGGCTGATTACATCTGCAGTTGGCTAAGGGGCATGCCTTCCAAATGAGTGATGTTTTGTTTTTCTTTTTAAAACTTTTTTTTGTATAATATAATATATATACAAAACAAAGAAAAAAGCAATAGTTTTCAAAGATTCTTCAACAGGTAGTTACAGGACAGATCCCAGAATTTGTCACTGGCTACCATATGATCCTCTTAGATTTTTTTCTTCTAGCTGCTCCAGAACTTTGGAGGCTAGAAGGAATAAGTAGTTTTTTTATCATCAAAATCGACTTTTTCCCTTTTTTTGTGAAAAATAACATATATACAAAAAAGCAATAAATTTCAAAGCACAGTGTAACAATTAATTGTGGAACAGATTTCAGAGTTTGGTATGGGTTACAATTCCACAATTTTAGGTTTTTACTTCTAGCTGCTCTAAGATACTGGACACTAAAAGAAATGTCAATATAATGATTCAACAATTATACTTGTTTGTTAAACCCTATCTTCTCTGTATAACCCCATCATCAACTTTGATCTTTATATACTATTCCTTAGGGGTATTTGGCCTAGACCATTCTAACTTTTTCATGTTAGAAAGGACTGTCAATAACATGGGGTAGGAAAATGGAACTAGCTGATGTTCTGGAGAGGTTTGCCCCTCTAGCTGGCAGGGCTTATCTCATCCAGGAACCCATCTGGAGGTTGTAGATTTCTGGAAAGTTACACTAGTGCATGGAACCTTTGTAGAAAATTATATAGTGCCCTAGGTGTTCTTTAGGATTGGCTGGAATGGTTTCGGCTGGGGTTTGGCAAGTTATGATAAGTAGCAATGTCTAACTGAAACTTGTGTTGAGTGGCCTCCAGAGTAACCTGTGGACTTCATTTGAACTCTTTCAGCCACTGATACCTTATTTGTTCCACTTCTTTTCTCCTTTTTGGTCAGGATGGCATTGTTAATCCCACAGTGCCAGGGCCAGACTCATCCCTGGGAGTCATCTCCCATGCCACCAGGGAGACTTTCATCCTTGGATGTCATGTCCCACGTAGGTAGGAAGGCAATGATTTCACTTGCAGAGTTAGAGTGAGGCCAAATCTGAGCAACAGAAGAGGTCCTCCAGAAGTAACTCTTAGGCATACTTATAGGTAGGCTAAGCCTCTGCACTACATACATAAGCTTCACAAGAGCAAGCCTCAAGATCAAGGGCTTGGCCTATTGATTTAGGTGTTCCTAATGTTTGACACAATATCAGGTGTTTCCCCAGTGGTAGAGTTTAATTGTTCCGTATTTTTTCTTCCATACCTTGAGGGACTTTGCCAATACTTTTTGATTATCTATTTAATATATTCTGGGATGTAACCAGGCATTATATTAAGCTATACAAGATTAAAGGCCCTCATTAATATTCTGGGCTCCCTATGTTTCAATTGTTTAAATGAGCTATCCAGACAGTTGTTAGATTATGTGCTACAAACAATTTAGGTTCTGAACAAAATAAACCTTTCTTTCTTTGGTCTCAAAGAGTAGGTGAGGTTCGAAAATACAGACACTGTCTTCCTTACTCCTGTGTTCTGAATTACCTTAATCCAGACCTGGTCAGCTTTGTTCTTATCTCTGAATATCAGGATATACATTTATAAAACAGTCTCTCAAAATCCAGAAATAATAATTACCACTCTGGACTAAATGTGACTGCTATAAGAGTTTACAATCTAGGTCCCTGTTTTCCTATAAGCATTGTCTGAATGAGACCATACAATAATAGCTCTTTTGTTTCTCGCTTATATAGCCTCACCAAATGTCCCACAGGCTCATTCACAATGTTGCATGCCTCACAACTTCATTCCTTTTCGTAGTAGCACAATATTCGATACACTGCAATTTGCCAGTTTGCTTCGCAGTCAGTGCATCTTTCAGCCACCTGCATTCATTAGGCATCACGTATAATGTCCCAAGTCCACAGTCCATTAACCCTCTCAATTTTGGATAATTTCATTGTTCCCAAGAGAAAGATACCAACAAACAGACCCTCACCAAATAGGAAATCTAAACCTCCCCTTAACTCTTGTCCCTCCCCCCCCATTATTTACCCCAGGTGTTGCTGTGGTAGTGCTGTTTTCCTGTTACACATAGCCAATAGCATGCAATAGCAGTTTTTTCCCCTATGCCCTGAACTTAAGCACTCTTTGTACAAGAATCATGTCTTAGAAGTACTTCATGCAGAAATTTATTTATATTTATAATGTTAATCAGTGGGACACATAGGTCTATACAACCCCTTTCAATCCGCAATGAGTGATGTTTAATTTAATTAGCTGGAGGCTTAAAAGAGTGGTCAGAAGAGAGCTCAATGCAGCACAGTCCAATCAGTTCAGTATACCTCATCTCAGCACTTGCAGCTCAGCCTAGAGTTCAGAGATGCAGAAAGGAATCACCCTGGAGAAAGCCACTGGGACACAGGAGAGAAGGCCTGCAGACATTGCTGTGCCTTGCCATGTAACAGAGAACCTCAGATGAAAGTTAGCTCCCTTCCCTCTGAAGAACTATAATTAACTAAATAAATCTCCTTTTATTAAAGCCAATTCATCGCTGGTGTTTTGCATTCTAGCAACTTTAGCATACTAAAACAAGGGTATATATGAAAAACCCTCAGTTTACATCATACTCGATGGTGAAAGACTGAAAAGCTTTCTCTCTGAGATCAGGAACAAGACAAGGATGCCCAATGTCACCACTGTTTTTAAACATTGTACTGGAAGCTCTATCCAGAGTAGTTGGGTAAGAAAAATCATTAAAAATGCATCCAAATTGGAAAGAAGTAAAACTATTCCTATTTTCAGATGACTCATTCTTTACAGAGAAAATCCTGAAAATCCAGAATAAAGCTACTAGAGCTAATAAACAAATTCTGCAAAGTGGTGGGGTATAAGATGCAAAAGTAAGTAGTGTTTCTATATACTAGATATGAACAATTTGAAGAAGAAATTAAGGAAAAAATTCCATTTTCAATAGCAATGAAAATAATCAAATGTCTAGGAATGAATTTAACCAAGGATATAAAGGACTTGTCCACAGAAAACATTGCTAGAAGAAACCAAAAGCCTAAATAAATGGAAGGACCTCCCATGCTCATGGATTGGAAGACTAAATATTGTCAATATATCAGTTCTATCCTAAGGAATTTACAGATTTAATGCGATCCCAATAAAAACTCTAACAGTCTTCTTTGCAGAAATAGAAAAGCCAACCATCAAAGTTATATGAAAGGGTAAGGGACACCAAATAGTTAAAACCATCTTGAAAAAGAGGAGCAAAGTTGGAGGGCTCATACTTCCTCACTGTAAAACTTATTACACATCTAAAGTAGTCAAAACAGCATGGTACTGGCACAAGAAAAGACATATAGACCAGTGGAATCAAATTGAGAGTTCAGAAATAGATTTCACATCTATAGCCAAGTGATTTTTGGCAAGGATGCCAAGTCTGCTCAATGGGGAAAGAAAAGTCTTTTAAACAAATGGTGCTGGGAAAACTGGATATCCATATGCAAAAGAATATATTCAAAAATTAACTCAAAATGGGCCAAAGACCTAAATATAAGAAAAAAACTATCAAACTCATTGGAAAAAACACAGTAAAGCATTTTTAAGGCATTGTATTAGGGAATGATTTCTTAGACTTTACACCAAAAGTATGAGGAACAAAAGAAAAAAATAGATAAATGGCACTTTGTCAAAATTTAAAACTGTTGTGCATTGTGCTGGTTTGAAATGATGTATGTACCCTAGAAAAGCCATGTTTTAATCCTAATCCCATCTTGTAAAGACAGCCATTTCTTCTAATCCCTATTCAGCATTGTGTGTTTGAAACTGTAATCAGATCGTCTCCCTGGAGATGTGATGTAATCTAGAGTGGTTGTTAAACTGGATTAGGTGATGACATGTCTCCACCCATTCAGGTGGGTCTTGATTAGTTTCTGAAGTCCTATAAAAGAGGAAACATTTTGGAGAATGGGAGATTCCAAGAGCAGAGCAGAATGACATAGCCACGAGAAGCAGAGTCCACCAGCCAGCGACCTTTGGAGATGAAGAAGGAAAATGCCTTTCAGGCTGCTTCATGAAACAGGAAGCCAGGAGAAGAAGCTAGCAGATGACGCTGTGTTCACCATGTGCCCTTCCAGATGAGAGAGAAACCCTGACTGTGTCACCATGTGCCCTTCCATTTGAGAGAGAAATCCTAAATTTCGTCGGCCTTCTTGAACCAAGGTATCTTTCCCTGGATGCCTTCGATTGGACATTTCTATAGACTTGTTTTAATTGGGACATTTTCTTGGCCTTACAACTGTAAACTAGCAACTTATTAAATTCCCCTTTTAAAAAGCCATTCCGTTTCTGGTATATTGCATTCTGGCAGCTAGCAAACTAGAACATACATCAAAGGACTTCATTATAAAAGTAAAAAGAAAACTTACAGAATGGAAGAAAATATTGAAAACCACAGATCTGATAAGGGCTTAATTCCTAGAATATATAAAGAAATCCTACAACTAAACAATTAAAAGACAACAACCCCCTTCAAAAATGAGCAAAAGACTTGTTAAGTATTTCTCCAAGAAGACATACAAATGGCCAAAAAGCACATGGAAAGATGTTCAATATCATTAGTGATTATAGTTTTATTATGTTGATATAATTATAAATGATATTGATATGATTATATCAATTATATTGATATAATTATCTCATTATAGTTTTATGTTTGGAAATGAAAATAAAACTATAATGAGACACCATTTCACACCTGCTAGAATGGTTACTATTCAAAAAATGGAAAATATTATGTTAGAGAGGATGTGGAGAAATAGAACACTCATACCTTGTTGATGGGAATGTAAAATGGTACAGCCATTGCGGAAAACAGTTTGGCAGTTCCTCAGAGTGTTAAGTGTAGAATTACCATATGACTCAACTATCCCACTTCTAGATATGTAGCCAAAAGAATTAAAAATAGGGATTATTCCAAATCTATAGTGGTCAAAACAGCATGGTACTGGCACAAGGAAAAACATATAGACCAATAGCTACATATTCATAATGGCATTATTAACAATTGATGGAAGCAACCCAAGTGGCTACCATCCAATGAATGCATAAATGAAATGTATATATATACAAAATAGATATTGTTCTGTTATAAAAAGAAATGATGTTCTGATACATGAGACAACATGGATGAACCTTGAAGACATGTTGAGTGAATTAAGTCAGTTACAAAAGGGCAAATATCGTATGATCTCACAGCTAGGAAACAATAGAATAAACAATTTCACAGAGTCAAAAACTAGAATACAGGTTACCAGGAGCCAGGGTGGAGGTAGAGAATGGTCAATTAATGCTTAGGGGGATGGGAAAGTTTTGGTAATGGATAGTGGCGACAGCAGCACAACACTGTGAATGTAATTACCCACACAGAAGTATATATGGGAATGTGGTTAAAAGGGGGAAATTTTAGGTTGATTATATATACATATTACTAAAATAAAAATTTCTAAAAGCAACCATAGGACTGTACAACACAAACTGTGACTCCTAACATAAACTATGGACAATAGTTAATAACACCAGTTTAATAATACTCTCTCATCAATTGTGTGTCAGTCAGGGTTCTCTAGAGAAACAGAACGAACAGGAAAGATTTGTAAATGTGAGATTTATAAAGGTGACTCACGCAACCGTGGGAACTAAAGAGTCCAAAATCCACGGGGCAGGCTATGAGCCGGCAGCTCCAATGAAGAGTCTGGACGAACTCCACAGGAGAGGTCGCTAGCTGAAGAAGCAGTGAGAGTCTCTCCTCTCTTAAAAGCTCTCAGCTGATTGGAGACATGCCTTAGCTGATCTCAGATATAATCAGCCACAGATGCAGTCAACTGACTGATGATTTAATCAACCAGCCACGAAATATCCTTACAACAATGGCATGATCACTTGGTCAAGTTGACCTAATCATCACAGATTGTAACAAAATTACCACAGTAATGCAAAATGTTATTAATAAGGGGTTATATGGGAACTCTGCATTTTCTGCATGACTTTTCTATAAACCTGCAATGTCTCTAATAAAAAAATTATTTAAAAATATCCATTTTCTAGATGACGTTAAGGTGAGAAATGTTGAAAAAAAAAAACCCAACTTTCTCAACACAATAATAACAGATGTAAAGGGATGTCGCAGGTCCTTGGCCTAGGGCTGGAACATGAGATCAAGGCCATCAGCAGAAAGTGGAGGGCTACCAGAATCTCATTCATTCTGTTTTCCTTGTCCAAAGGTTTTCCTGTTATCCCCAAAACACAAGCCTTGATTTTGTTCCAGAATCAATATGAGTTGTCCCTAGTCTCCTCTTTCAGGGATCTTGAATAAAGCTGTTTTAGAAGGCTCTCTTCTTTTAATAAGATTTAAGTTTTTTGTGCCCACTCCAAGTAAAGCTTCTGAATATACACATTTACTTGTTCCTTCCTGGTTTTGAGGGTCAGGTGAAAATCGGATGGGTAGACCCAAACAGGCTTGCCCAGGGTCGACAGCGGGTGCTGCAGGGCTAGAGCTTCTCCCCTCACAGAGAACAGCATCGTGTATTTGATGCCAGGTCCTGGCAAACTTATCAGTGCAAAAGAAAAATGTGATTCCCCAAACCCACAGCTTTACAGGTCCTTGCCAGGGACTCCTTTACCTCCAAACTCATGGCTTGCTTACTAGTTAGCAACTTGGGGAAAACCACCCTCCAGAGAGCTTGTGAACAAAAATTCTGTCAAGTTTCACTTGAGAACCCAAAGTCTCTAGAGTCCAACACTAACTAAGCAAGAGTTTTCTGCCTCCACATAATTATGCTGAGTTGGTGCTTAAATAAGGGACCAACTTTCTGGTACATTTACTGGTGAGAACTGAATTTTGTAGGTCAGACCTTGCCCATGTACTGGAAATTTCAGAGCTGGATCACAGGGCAACTATAACAAACAACCTGTTTATCTTCATATGCTAGGGACTATACCATGTGCTTCATATATAAATTCATGCTAAATCCTCACAATATTACAGGATTCATTAGCCTTTATGAATGGGCAAACAGAATCTTGGAGAGGTTAAATGACTTGCCTAAGGTCACAAAGCTTATAAGTGGGAAAGCTGGAATTCAGGCCAGGGACCCTGATTTAAGTTCCCTTCCTGATGTCTTTGAGACACTAATTATGTCTGTGATCAACTAAACCAGTGGTTCTCAACCCTGCCTGCACACTAGAACCCTCTGAGGTTTTTAGCTTTTTTTGTGGGCGTGTATCAAATATACCTTCGAAAAAGCAAAACATTTAACAAGTAGTTGTAAACAGATTTCAAAGTTCAGTATGGTTACAGTGGGACAATTACAGGATTTTCCTCCAAGCTGCTCCAAGACACTGGAGACTACAAAGAAATAGCAATGTAATGATTCAGTAGTCATACTCATTTGTTAAATCCTAACTTCTATGTTATAACTCCTCCTTCTCCTTTGAAACTTCTACCAATTTTTAGGGATATTTGGGCTACGCCCATTCGAACTTTTTTTATGTTGAAAAGGGATGTTGACAATATAGGATAGAGGGATGGAATTGGCTGACATTCTTGGAGTGACTGGCACCTCTGGGTTTCAGGACTTATCTGGCCTAGGAACCACCTGAAGGCTTTAGGTTTCTGAAAAGTGAACTTAGTCACTGAAACTTTTGACGGATCTCATATAGAGCCCTGGGTATTCTTTAGGGTTAACAGGAATTATGTTGGTTGGTGTCTGGCAACCTTGGCTAGTAGCAATATCTAGCTGAAGCTTGCATAAGAGTAGCCTCCAGAGTAGCCTCTCAGCTCTATTTGAGCTCTCTCAGCCACTGATACCTTATTCTGTTACAATTCTTTTCCCCCTTTTGGTCAGGAAGGCATTGTTGATCTCACGGTGCCAGGGCCAGCCTCATCCCTAGGAATCATCTCCCATATTGCCAGGGAGACTCATACCTCTGCACATCATGTGCCACATACGGGGAAGGGTAATGATTTTACTTGCAGAGTTGGACCTAGAGAGAGGCCACATCTCAGCAACAAAAGAGGTTCTCTGGAAGTAACTCTTAGGCATAATTATAGGTAGTCTTAGCTTCTCCACTACAGAAATAACATTTCATAAGAGCAAACCTCAAGATCAGGGGCTTGGGAGCTCCTTGTGTTTGAGAGAGTATCAGGCGTGTCCTGATACTATTAAGGGAAAGCTTAATAGTTCCATATTTTTCCTCCAGTCCCTCAATGAACTTTGCCAATACTTTAAAATTATTTACTCTGGGATGTATCCAGGTATTACATTAAGCGATATAGAATTACAAGCCCTCATTTCCATTCTGGGCTCCAAGTGTTTTTGCTGTTTAGATGAACTATCTAGACAGGTTGAGATAGATTGTGTGCTACAGAAAATTTAGGTTTTGGACAAAAGAAACCTCTCTTCCTTAGGTCTCATAGAGTAGGTGAAGTTCTAAAATACAGACAATGTCATCCTTTACTCTGTATTCTGATTTACCTTGGTTTTAGGCATTAGAAAGGACGCCATATCTGAAAGAGAATAAATGCTCACCCAATTGTGGAGAAGAAAATAATTTATTCACAATCTTGCAAGGACAGGTGTCCAGCCCCAAAATGGTGGCTGGCACACTGAGCAACCAAAAGCAGTGATATTTCTCTCCTAAACGCGATCCACAATCCCCTCCCTGTTTCTCCGCCGATTGTATCTCCAGAGGCTACAGCCTATCTGGATATTCTAGCTAATTCAAACTTCCCGTGACGCTTCCTCCTTTTGATTAAGCTTTACATTTCAGTGACCCTGTTCATAACTTATGTAATCTCGTTTCTACCTATTTAGCCCCAATTCTAGGCTCATGTCAGAGCTCTCTCTTCTTCCCCGCCTACAAGACTGATGTGAGCTGTCCTGCAGCCTTTTCCTGCGCCATCTTGTGTGAAAGCTAAACTTAATTTTCTTATATAGGGAGTTTTTTTTTAAATCCTGATGCCCAGGCTGCATAGCAGATGAATATAATCAGGGACTCTGTGGGTGAGATCCAGGCAGCAAAAGGTTTTGAAACCCTCCAGGTGATTCCAACTTGCAGCCCCGTTGCAAACTGTTGTGCTCAATCATAATCCTTTTCACCTGTTAAAATTTTTTAACCAGAAAACAACAATTCTATTCCATTGCATTCCTTTCCACAAGCACGTATTTTTGCAAGTGCTACCCTTTATTCTCTGACTAGAGGGTCCTTTCTCCTTAGGGATCTAGTCAGCTCAGGCATTCATTTTGTTTTTTCTGGAACAAAATGAAAGGAGCGATTACTGTGGTAGATTAATATTGCTTAGGTTTGCAATATATTTTAGAAAGACCCCCCTCCCCAATTGATAAGAATTAGCTTTAAATATGAAGGCAGCTTAAAAGACTGCCCCACTGTCTTTGTTGCTGCTTCGAAAAAAAGTTAAAAGAAACAAAGGTGAAATTTCACAGATTTGTATCTAGGGTGCTATAATTGATCTTGGCATTAGCACTGACAACTTGGAAGCGGTGAGATAGTGATGCTATAAAAAGGGCTGTGAAGTTACTCCCCGTTTATCCTGACAGGAAGGAAATTAACATTTATTGAGCACTTACTCATGGTGCACCAGACAGCACATGGGATCTTATAGACAAACAGAAGTGGGTTCAAATGCGAGTTCTACTGCTCAGTAGCTGTGCAGTCTTGGGCCTTGTGGGGCTGATTATGCCCATCTGCTATGGCTGCTTGATTGGTTAGAGGTAGTGAATGTGAAGCACCTAGTACCTGGGGCATGGCAATAATTATGATCATGTGACAGACACCATGTGATCCACTCTGCATTTGTTATCTTGTTCAGTCCTTACAGCATAACCTCAAAAAGTTGCTGCTATTTCCACTTAAAGGGAGTGAGCCTCCGAGAGTCCCTAGGGCACCCAGCTATAAAGTGCCAGGTTAGGACTTGGGCTCTTGTCTTGTGCGTCTGAACCCTGTGCTCCCTTCTGTAATTCTGGGCTGTCGAGCTCTCACCCCTTGTTTCACAGGCCATCCCAGCTGCTTTGGTTGCTTGGGTAGCTCAAGCAAATACCACAAAAAGGATCAAGTTAAACAATGAGAATTGATTTGCTCTGGGTTTTGAGGCTAAGAGAGCATCCAAATCAAGGCATTCATTCTGATTCCTTGAAGCCAGATTCTAAAAGTCTGAGCATTATCCTACAAATATCTGCCTTGTAAAAATGTGCAAGTGTTTTGCTAGGGTATATATAAAAAAATGGAATTGTTGAGTCAAAGGGCATGCACATTTTAAATTTTAATGAAGTTGCTAAATTGCCATCTTAAGTGGCATCATCAATCTTCATTTTGACTAGCAGTGTTTGAGAGTACCTCTTTCCCACATCCTTCTCAATACTATTACCAAATGTTTAATATTTTGCTAGTCAGGTGAAAAATGGCATCTCTGTTTTAATTTGCATTTGCCTGATTACTGGTGAGATATCTTTTTATATTTTTATTGGCCATTCAAGTTTCCTCTTGCCTGTTCACATACTATTCTCTATATTCTCTTGGGTAATTTGGCTTTTTCTTGTTAAATTGTAGGGTTTAAAAAATATATATATATATTAGTATAGTAAGTTTTTGATATGTCCTGCAAATGTTTCCCAATAGACAATTGTTAGTCTCTAAACTTTCTTTACATTAATTTTTGTCATACAGAAAATTTCAGTTTTACTGTGTTTTTTTTTGTGTGTCCTGATCTCGTCATCTCACCTTCTCAAGAACATTTCTCTTCTCTCACTCTTCCATCATCAGCCTCTCACTTGCTACTGAATCTTCGCACTAGTTGAGAAACATACTCTGGTATGTCTCACTTGTTAAAACTTCTCCTTCACCCTTTGTCCTTCTCCAACTGCTGCCCTCTTTTTCTTCACCCTCATAGCAAAATTTCTCAAAAGCGAAATTTTTCATTCCTCTACTTCCTCCTTACTCCTCTACTCACCAATGTCTCTAGCTTCCACAACTGTCCTTCCGTTGAAATTGCTTTTGTTGAGGTCCCCAGTTACCCTCACAATGCCGATTGTAGTTATTTCTCAGGTCTCATATTATTTAACCTTTTGGTCAAGAGTGAGCCCAGTTGATGATTTCTCCTTACTGAATATTTTTATCTTGACTTCCATCAACTGAACCTGGTCTTCCTCCTAACTTCCTCAGGATTCTAAGCATCTTTTGCTGCTTCCTCCTCCACCACCAACTTCCTGAACAGTGGAGTATCCCAGGACACAGTTCTGGGTCCTCCTTATTAGCTTTTCCTCAAGTGAACTAATTCCTGAGTCATTAAATACCTGCTATATATATGCTGATGACTCTCAAATTCATATCTTCATCTCTGACTAATCCTGTAGACTTTAAACTTATATATCTAATTGTCTTCTGGACATCTCCATTGAATATCTGATAGATATTTCCTACTGAATGGAATCAAAATGGTTCTCTTGATTTTGCACTCTGTTCCTCCACAAAAGCTTTTCTTTTTTTTTTTTTTGTCTTACCCTATCTTATCAAGAACACGTACTCAAACCAAAAAATTTAGGAATCACCCTGATTTCTCCCTTTCATTCACTTCCTCTACCTAATCCAGCTGCAGGTCCTATTGTTTCTGTTTTCAAAATGTATTCAGCATCCATCCACTTCTATCCTTTACAATGATTACTTTATTCCTTGCCACTAATATCTCTCATGGGGGCTACTGCAATAGCTTTCTAAATGGTCTCCTGCTTCCTTTCCTGCCTCCCTCCAATTCATTCTCCTGTTAACATTCTTCTTAGCATTTATCACCATCTTAAATTAGTGTGATAACTTATTTTTTATTGTCTGTTTCCTCCACTAGAATGCCAGGTCCATGAGGGCAGGGAACAAGTCTGTTTTATTCCTCACTGTATCCTAGCTTCTGATATATTGAAGATTTTTTATAAATTCATATGGAGTAAATGGAAGAGTGCGTGACCGTATACTTTTAAATAATGTCATACTTGTAATCTGGCTATTCAGAAAATTCTGAGATTAACTACTTCCCAGAATGGTGGGACGAGGCAAAATGACCTTCTATGTATTGATGACTCCTAAAAAGGAGATGAAAACAATATATTGGGAACACAATTTAAAGCAGAGATTGCAAACGCTAATGAGTTGGGGTTGGGCAGGTTATATGAAAGGGGAGGCTGCAGTGTGTAAGCCACGGATGAATAGTGGGGATGGTCACAATCTGGGGCTCCCCAACCCCAGCCAACTGTGGCCAAGTGGTAATGAGGGCCCAGAGGTGCCACACATTCCAATTTTTCAAAAGAAGCTAGAAAGTTTGTATATTATTTAGGGTTAGGTTTGGCTGTGAGTAATGACCCCACACAGCAACCTAAATGAGGTAGAAGTTGTGAAGAACCCTCTCACATAAAAGAGGTTTAGAGGTGTGCTCATGGAGGCTAAATGAAATCAGGGGCCCAAGCTTCTTCTAACTTGTTGCTCTGCTTGACATGGCTTCCATTCCCAAGGTTGCCTCGTGACTCAGTGGGCTGCTCTAGCTCCAGCCATTACCTCCTCGCTCCAGGCAGCCAGAAGGAAAAAGGTGGAAAAGGGATCAGACTGTTCTTTTATAAGACTTCCTGGAAGCCTCCGTATCTCACTACCATTTCATTGGCCAGAACTTAATCATGTAGCTGCAAGGGAGATAGGGTAGTTCAGAATTTATTCAAAGTGGACATGTCCCCAGGTAATGAAGAGAGACTGAATATTGGAGTTCTGAATCAGGACTCTCTGCCACAGTTGGCTTTTTATGTGAAATTCTCATTTTTTAACAACATGGCAGCCAACTGTTTTCAGCATGGGGGCTGCCAAGTTTTGTGAACCCTGCTAAGAGGGATAAATATGGATGGGCTGCATTTCTATGGCATGTGGGACAATCAGTCAGAGGGACTCAGGTGGCTCATAAACAGGTCAGGCTAGCAGGAGTTAGAGAGGGAGTGCAAAGCAGGAGTGTTCCGGCAGGCTAAGGGGTGGGGTGGGACACAGCAAAGGTGAGAGGGGAGGAGGCCTGTCCTCAGACTGCACATCTGAGGGGGTACCAGGGCATTGGCAGCAGCTGGGGCAGGTCCCTGGCTGCCATGGAAACCATTACCTTTAAGTCCAAACAGCTCTTCTTAGAGGTGTAATTTCCATCATCCTGAGGACTCCTTTGAATTGCGAAGTTGCTTTCCACTTTCTGGCCATGTTCCTTCACTGACATGCCCTCTCACCCTGGTTCAGGGTCACCCTCTCTGGAGGGACAAGAGAGCCTGGGCCAAACCCAACTCCCCAAGACCTCACTGGCTTTCTCCAATCGCTGCATTGGCCCAGGCCCAAGCTCAGGAAAATTCCCCTCCAATAATCCTGGGTTGAGTGTCCCAGCCCTGGTGAGACCTTTTTACCATGAGAGGCATCATGTTCCAGACTTGCAGACTTCCCTCTCCTGAAGCTTGCTATATCACTTACTAGTTGAATGAAATATGTGTAATTTTAAAGCTGTAACTTGGGACTAATAGCATTCTCCTTTCCTACTTCACAAGGCTTTTTTAAGAATTCGCAGGGATTGCTTATATAAAAGGCCTTTGTAAAAAAAAAAAAAAAGAAAGAAATCTAAACTGCTCTACATACAAATCTAAGATACCAATAAAGATTCTCCATAACAGCCTATCTATGTTTGAAATTAATAGCTTTATTGACACAAACTTTGCAATGGAAAGTGTTATCCTAGCAGGTTAGTAAGTTAGTTCCTGTATCATACACACACACAAAATATTCAGCATCATCGTTTAACTTCCGAATATTGTTTAGTGAATTCCAGACTGTTCTGGAGAGGCAGATTACGTGCCCTTCATTCCCTTCTCCTCAAGGAGCAAATAACTCTTTCTATATAAATCAAAGATAGCCTCTCAAGTTGATAAATTCCAAACAACGTGCAGCAGTTAACGGATGCAAAGCAAAGTTGTAAAGAGAAATTAGGCTTTGTCCATGGCCGAAGCAGTCACTAGTGAAGGAAACACTGGAAGAACAGGCCCTTGACCTTGTAGGATCATTGCCAACTTTTGTCAGGTGGGAGCTTCTGCTGAGTAATATAGTGGAGCCGAGTCACAGGCTTTTATTTTATTTTATTATTTCTACTTTTTAGAATGTGAAGTTCCCTAAAAGCCCTTTCTCAAAGAATCACCAAATGGTAGAGGTTTGGGGAAAAAATGGTTTTGTGTATATGATAGGCTTGTACAGTGATTAGGAGAATACTCATGTCTGGAGTTTAAGACACAAACCTACCCTGAATACGAAAGTGAGATTTCATTGGAGAGCAATTCACAACACACGATCCCTTAGAGTAGTCTCAAATTATTAAGTCTACGGTTAAGATTCAGGACATAGACTCATAACTGGCCAGAGTCCCAGGCCCTAAACATCTGCACGGTACCTGACACCGGGTTGGCATTAAATGCCTAATAAATAATGATACAATCCATCGATGAAAGAAAGAATGAGAGAATAATGACAGATACCACCCACTTGTGTTTAAGGAATAACAGAGTTGGCAGGTAAGGAGGATGATACCTGAATTTTCACCTGCTTATATGAATTCTTTGGACCATGTTACATAAACACACACCATCAGGCTCCTATTTCAGCTAAACATGCAGTTTATTGGTATAGTTTGGTACAACTTTAGTCCTACTTTTCCCAATCCCACCATGTTAACAGTCCTACAAGAATCATGTTAAAATAGTTTGGAGGAAAATACTTCCAGAAAAACATGTTTAACGAAATGCTAGGAAATTATTCCCATTAAAACGTCTTTCTTACTCATGAGCTACCTGGTTTCTAACACAATGCATGTCAATCTCAGGTCAGTATGAATGTACATCAACCAGGGATTGGTTTTCTAAAGTCACTGCTTTTTTAGAAACCAGTGTGACACAATCCTGGGGCTGTGCACAGAGAAGCCAAAAAAGAAGCTATGTATTCTGCCAACATGTTCCTGGATGATTTCCCTCTAGTCTTTGATGAACAATTGTAAATAACCTGAATGGAGAAAGAAAACCCTCAAGAACACAAGCAAAGGGAATAAGAAAGCTACGAAAAAATGCAATGTCTGGCTGAGCCTATGAGGGTCTTCATAGATTGGATGAACTGACTCCCATTAACCTGGATATTATGGGTTGGAGGCTAACATAGATGCTGGCCTGGGAGGACAATGAAGGCAGATGAGAGGCGGATGTGACCTGACTGCATCACAGGTACTTAGAGACCTCCCAGAGACACCTGTGGGTGTTGGTGGAGTTGGTTCATGTAAAACTAGATCTGAACCTGTCTCATATTGAGCTATGGAAACAAGAGTAACAGGGAGTTTTCCTGTTTCATGGTTCTCACATAGCCGGATTTGGATAAAAGCCAACTTTTAAGTAAACACAATAAGCTTTGTGACGGTGGCATTTTTAACAAATAATAAAAGGTAAACTTGCCTGAGGCAGCGCACACTATTGTGACCAGGGTTGCTCAGAAGTGACTTACGAAGCTTTCACCCAGGGAATCCACCCCTCCTACTTTTCTCTGTTTCACAAACCGGCCTGTGGCTTTAGCTCACCAGTTTTACTCTGGACCGTATTACACACGTTGTGAAGAGGCAAACTGAGCTGTACATTTGCAGTTTAGTCCCCGAGAGGAGTGCTGTGCCAGTACATTTATGTGATCCACAGGAGGCCGAAGATGTCCCAACTGGGCAGGCAAGTAAGAGAGAGTCTCTCAAGGCACGCAGCAGCTTTCTCGTTCCGCAAGGGCACCCACTTCTTCAAGTTTCCTTGGCAGGATCCGGGACCGTGGAGGGCACCAAAGAAGTCCATCTGGCCTTCTGTGTGAACGCTCTGCTAGTTAACACAGTTCTTTGTGATTTTTCGACTTCTGTCCATTTGCCGGATGCTGTCAGTAACACTAATGGTTACTTCTTTTGCAGACATCCGCTTAGCATCTCTTTTAGCCTGTCAAAGAGTTTAAAACAATGAATTGAGTTACTAGGATTATCCAAAGGTTTCCACATTTGCATCAAGCTCTTGAGATTATTACAAGACACACACACACTCACATACACACACACAGAGGCAGGAAGAATGACCCACAAGAATACATGTGCACGGTCCTTTTTGGTAGGCTTCTTTGTTGAATCTCTAATACTAAACTACAACAGAGCTGAGCACAAGATGTGCTCAATAAAACACTGTCGAATGAATGAATTCATCAGCTAAGGTCTGTTCAACGGATGATGTGAGAGGTTTCAGTCGGTTTTAGTTAAGGGCTGGAATTCTGGACTCAGACAAACTTTTAAAATATAATTCTACTGTGGAAAAGTTTTTTCTAACCTTTCTGATCCTTAGTTTCTTCATCTATAAATGGGGAATAATAATATAGTACCTACCTCATTAGATTATTGTAAGACTTTAGATAAGATAATGCAGGTAAGGTACTTAACACAAGACCTGCCACTAAATAAAAATGAAAAATAAAAAACCCCCAAAACCTAGTAACTATAGTAAGCAAAAAGCAGGATCAACTATTCATTTCCAAATGAAGAGAAAACAATGATAAACGTCCAGAATTAATACTAAATATTAAAGCAGCAACTAAACCATAGGCTCTTCAGCTATATGTGCCCAGACCTCAAACCCCCAAACCCTCCAAAAAGGAAAAAAAAAAAAAACAGCTTTAACTAGTGGGGACAATTTTATGCCCATCATCCCACTCAATGATCGATTGCTCTGGAGCAAGAGTGCCAGGGCCCCATCAGTGGACAGACACAGACCTGGGCCACCCAACCCTACTTCCAGGAAGGACCTGTCCAGCAGCAGTGAGTGCAGTCAGCAAACGGCCTCCAGGCATCGGTGCCTTAGGGGTAACCTCAGCTGCGGAGAGCCACCATACCCAAGGTCAGGTTCCCCCCGGGCTGGCCCACGTGGAAATATAAAGGCTCAAAGAAGGACACCTCTGAGGGGCCACTAGAGCTTCAGAGCTCCCCATGGGGTGGAGTTGGCTGAGAAGTTCAGGGGGTCATCTGGTTATCACTTGGAAGTCTTAAATTTCAGGCCCAGATGAGAAGGAAAAAGATGACAAGGAGAATAAAGTGCCAGCTATTTTCTCTAGAAGTTCTGAGAAGTTGCTTTTTCCTCCTATGAGAAAAGAGTTATAGAGATACAGGGTTTAGTCCCTTTGGGTTTAGAACACTTTGGACAACCTAGATATTCTCCCCTCTGATGTGGTTTTATTTCACACCTCCTCCCACTCCTTTTTTAATGACAGGAAAAGGAAATGTGTCCCTATTACAATTACCGGTTTAAAAAAGAATCTTACATTTCCTGAATGAATGATGAGAGAAATCTATTTGGCACCTTTTCTTTTGCGGCTATCTGTGAATTCAATCCTTCTTCCCCTTCTACTATTCTTGTTTTGTGAGTTTTATCACCATTCACTCTTCTTAATGGGCCACCTCTTATTTCTCATTCCAGTTTGACAGCTTTTCTGTTCTTTCCTCGCCTCATTTTAATTTCTGTAAGTTTTCTCCCACCATGAATTGTAGATTTTAGTCCTCTTGATACGACCTCTTTAATTAGAAGTAACCTATTGGCTGCCATCTCTCAAGCGTAGCCAGTTTGACTGTGATAACTCCAAAGCAGTCTCAAAACCAGATGAGCTTGTTTCTCTTGGAGTTCAGAAGTCAATGATCTAGACTGATTCCCAGGGAAGTGAGGGCTGACTCAGGAGCGCAGCCAAATCCGCTCGGCCTTTCCCACTTCCCCCCAAACGGAAATAGAGATACTCTCAGCTTTCCTTTGACACCACAAATGTATCTGTACCCAATATGGAACTGCAGGAACCTTCTCACAGTTCTTTACAAACAATGAAGACAAGCAGAGCTTACTGAAATTATGATTTATCAGACACCATTTTTTTCCTATAATTTGTATTTCTAAGTTATAAAAGAAAAAACTATGTACTACATTTAATTGATACAAGTTATAAATGTAGTAATTAATTATGGTAAAACAAGATTCAAAGAGCAGAGAAGGGCACAGCAAAAAAAGTAGTACTTGCTCCCCCCGTCCGCCCCCTAGTCCTTACTCCGGAGGTAACCATGGCCAATAATTTCAATGGGATATTGCAGGGATTTTTGGTACTCTCTAGTGATATTCCTTATATTCTTCCTGGCCATTAACCATGGTTTGAATTATACATTGATTTGTTCACTTACTAGCTTTTCTTCTGCTTCTTTGTTAGATTATAAGCTTCAAGAAGGTAGGGACCCCGTATGTTTTGTTCCCCACTGAATCCCCAGAATCTAACTCAGCATGTGTCATACAATATATATACTCCACTGACAATTTGATGAAGAATACTGGAATGAAAATATTCAGAAAGAAAGAAGAAAAAAATCCCTGGAACAGAAGTTGTTTGCTTTGCTCTGCCTAAATGTCCTAGAACTTTTTTGACAGGATTTTAGTGATGCTCCTAATTGACTGTTCCTTCCAGCATCCCTGAGAAGTGGGAATGTCACTGCGCTTATTCTCCCGGCCAGGCGGCTGAAGTCACTCAGGCTAAAGCATTAGCCCAAGGCCGACGTCAATACAGTCATAAGTCAAACCAAAATCAATGGCTCCCGGTCCCCAGCCTGTCTCCACAACCCTGCCGAAACTCATTCTAAATTCTCCACCATGACGCTTCTGGTAATGGGAAGAATGTGGGATTTGGAAGCAGAGACCTGGGTTCTGATTCCAGCACAGCTCACCACTACTTCCTATGCTTTGCTGACCAAGCAAATAACCTTTCTGATCCCCCATTTTCCCAGGTGGAGAAGGAAGCTGCTGAGCACTTAGAGTTGTGTGGCATTAGATGACGTCACGACAGTGCGGATGGCACATAGTAGATACTCCAAAATGTCAGTTGCCTCTTCTCTCCCTTTTCAAAGGATTAAAGTCGGGAGTTTCGTGAGCCAAAACTCAAGCTGTTTTTCTCCTGTCCAGTCAATTCCCATTAGAAGGAGACAGACAGGGTGGGCCATGGTAGCTCAGCAGGCAGAGTTCTCCCCTGCCATTCCGGAGACCCGGGTTCAATTCCCGGTGCCTGCCCATGTAAAAAATAAACAAGGAGACAGATATTAACAAACCTCTGGCTGTCCCTAGAATTCCATGGATTTATTTGCTGTTGCTTCATGGAGTTTTTGGCATCAGAGCAAGGTCAGCCAGGGAACTTTTGATACAAGGGTCAGGTTGCTGGTCTCAGAAGAAAGAGATCAAACCATGCATCTGGAAAACTCTCAAGAACTCCCCAAGACTGGGGCAAATTCTGCACAGACTGCAGCCCCATGCAGGGTACTTCCTTACCCTACCTCAGTCTAGCTATTTTAAGCTATCAGGTAGCACATACTAAAAGGAGTTGTTGTTACTAATCTACTTTTGTCTCTGTAGGTTCCCTATTCTGGACATTTCTTCCACTCAGAAGATAAGCCTATCTTACTTATCATGTTTTCCAGGTTCATCCATATTGCAGTATGTATCAGAACCTCATTCTTTTATGGCTAAATAATATTCCATTGTATGGTATACACATTTTGTTTTCTCAAATGTCTGTTGATGGATATTTGGGTTGTTTCCACCAGTTGGCCATGATGAATAATACTGCTAATAAATATTCATGTTTAAGTTTTAGTGTGGATGCATGTTTTCATTTCTCTTTGTATATACCTAGGAGTGGGTTTGTTTGGTCATATGGTGACTCTATGTTTAATCATTTGAAATCACCCTTGCATTTCCGGAATAAATTTCACTGGGTTTGAAATTGGTGTACAATTCTTTTTTTTATGTTGCTGGACATTTGCTGAGGGTTTTTGCATCCATATTCATAAAATATATTAGTCTGTAAAAAAAAAAAAAAAGAGTTGCTGTTTTTCGACTTGAACCTCAGAAAGAAAGAAGAAAAAACATCAGGAAGGCAGCAGAACCTGCCTGAGAAAAGCAAGGGGGGGCTCCCATAGAACAGCCATCATATGAGGCTGGTGCTGGCAGGTGACGCTGTGGGAAAACTGTGAATTACTAGACTGGTCTCACTCAGTCAATATGTTGTTACTGATCATCTACTAGGTGTACAGCCCTGAAGTAGGCTAGAGGGCAAGGGAGGAATATAAAGAATATGGAGGTCTTTGGCCTCTAATTGAACTGATTTTTCTGCAGACCCTTAGAAAACAGTGTGTCTTGCAAATCTCCATCTACGTAAGGCAGCAGCCAATACATAGATGGGTTGTGGAAATCACTATACACACATGCACATGCACTGCTCAACTCCTTTCTTTTTCCCAGGCTCACACTAGTGCACTGAACTGCTCTTCTAACAGCTCTTGCTCTCACCCTCTCTTTGGTTTTCTCCAGTGGTTTCTTTGTTCTCTCCCTCTTTTTAATGTGCTTTTGTTTTTCTAGGAGATTCATATTTACTTTCTAAACTCTTCCCTCATATATCTCATATTACTGCTGTCCAAGAAAATTTGTGGGCTGGTCCTGTTCTCCTTTCTTGATTGGGGGGGCCTCCTTCCTTCACCATAGTCATTTCTGGGGGGGCTTCACCCATTTTTTTTTAATAATTTTTTTTTTTGGCGTGGGCAGGCACCAGGAATCGAACCCAGGTCTCCAGCGTGGCAGGTGAGAACTCTGCCACTGCACCACCATCAACCGCGTCACCCATTTTTCTGAGAGCAAAGCCTTGACAATAATCAGCCACTGGAGGTAGAGGAGTGGGAGTCAGAAGTTTTAGCTGAGAATCAGCTCAGACATCAGCTAATTCCTTTAGCATGGTCTGGTCACTTTGCCAAGAATAATAAAGCAACTTGAAAATATGCAGCTTCTGAAGACAGGAAGGCTAATTGGGAGTGCAGTCACATACTCAGGGCTGTGTGTGCTCAGAGCTATGTTAACATATCCATTTCTACCTTAGCTGAATACTTGAGGAGGTCATTCTGGGGTGGAGATGGGGGTGGGGAACCAGGTCTAAACCCAAGGAAATGGCACATTTAGGTGGAAAGTAAACGTTTGGAGGCAGTCCAGACTTCCTGAACAATTGATTAACAGGAGAGGACAAGCAACTACACAGCTTCCTCTTGTGTTGTTTATGTAGCTAAGGAAGAGAGGTGGTGAAGTAGATGGAGCAATGATTTATCAGAGGCTGTGGGGTCAATAAGGTCCCAAGTTACTAGAGGAAATGAAAGCATAATATAAAAAAGGAAAGAGCAACCCACTGAGACTGTCAGTTCCAATTTCTGAAAAATCATTTTTGTCACATTCTTTTTGCCAGTTAACACCTATTAACGCCAACGATAAGGCAGGAGCCAGAGGGAATTGGAAAAAGGGAGGCTGTTTGATGGGACCTGATGTGGGGAAGGGCTCAGAAGATAAGGTGCAGTTGCATTAACAACTTTAGGAGCCTTTTATCACCCTTCAGAAAGAGATTTAAACTGTGGGGAGGCATCTATGTTAAATAAAGTACTGTCCTCTCCTGGGGACCTTTCTTATTTCCTTCATAGCACCATTCTGGGTCTATAAATGCTTTGTTTATTTATTCTTTATTTTGTGATTTCCTCCCCCCACCCCCCATTAAAACTGGTAGCTCCATAAAAGCAAAGACCATATGTGTCCTGTCCACCACTGGATCTTCAGAACTAGAATAGTTTCTGGCATCTAGATGGTGCTCAATAACTCTTTGATGAATGAATCTAAAGGGTGGTTATAAAGAAATCTATGTGAACATTTTTGAGACCTAAAAGGATTGCCTTTATTTAACACATGCACACAGTTGTCTTGAAAATCCGAAATTAAAAAAAAGTACTGATGTAAAGTTTTACAAAACTTACTGATGTAAATCCACGGTAGGGATGTGGATGAGGATGCATGCTCCACAAAAAGGTGCTTCTGGAGAACGAATGCTTCAAAGAATTGCCAAAGAAATATCATCCAGCTGGCCTGATGATGCCTCGGGGCAAGCTGCAAAAAGCTAACGGGTCATCTTCGGGGAGCAAAGGAAGAGAGGATATTGAGTGAGTCAGGTACTGGAAATGCTGGAAGTTTTAGGCCAGAGTATCAGAGACATGCTAGGAAAAGACAGTATGTCAAAGGCCCCAGAGAGAAAAGGAAAACTATTTTCTTTGGGCATATTCTAGATAGATGAAAGCTGTGTTGGTATGAGATAGCTCAGCTGGACAAAAGCTTCCATCGGAGTTCAGCAGGCTTAAACCTGAGACCCCAGTTGAAAATAACTTAACTCCCACAGTGACTGGAAATGGAGGTAAACTGTATTGGTTGAAGAAAGGATGGGGTAGTGGAGAGGACAGAGCATTGGAATGGCAGAAAAATGTGACATATAGGGATGACCAGCTGAAGACAATAAAGTAAACTCTGCCTTTCAAAGTAAGTGGCATCTTGGAGATGGGCAAATAGCTTGAGGAAAGTCAAGAGACAACAATACATACAACAGACCCTGGGATATGATGTTCTGGGCTTTGGTTCTCAACTAACAGTCCCTGTTTCTGGGTACACTGGGATGGCTTAAAATTCAGGCATCATAGAGTAGGAATTTCAGAACAGGAAGAGATTTAGGATTATCTAATTTACTTTAAGGGCAATAAAGTTCAGTTGTAAATCTCATAGTTTTTTTTTTTTTTTTTTTTAAATCTCATAGGTTTTTGTTTTTGTTTTCTGGAATTATGCAGGCCTGGGTATGAATCCTGGCTCTGCCATTTGCAATGTGTCATTATAGATCCCATTCGCTCATATTCTGTCACTCTAGAAATTGTCCCTTCTTCTGCATCTTCAACTTTTCCCTCTTTACTGGATCATTTCCATGATCACCCAGAAATGCCATGTAATTTATTCGTGTTAATAAAAGAAAAGAAAAAGAAGTTATACCTCAATCTCACGTTTCTCCCTAGCCATTGCTCATTTTCTCTGCTTCCCTTTACAGCAAAATTCTCTACTTACTACTTCACTTATCCTTTCCTATTCTCTCTCTCTCTTTCTTTTTTTTTTTTTGCATGGGCAGGCACCGGGAATCAAACCTGAGTCTTCAGCATGGCGGGTGAGAACTCTGCCTGCTGAGCCACTGTGGCCCGCCCTCCTATTCTCTTTTATACCCATTCCAAGAAAGTTCTTATTCTCACCATACCACTGAAATAACTCTTGAAGCAGACATCATGACATAGTTAAATCCAGTTTTCAGTGTTCAATCATTGCCAGCATCTGTCAGGATCCCAGAGGAAATAAGTTGGGTAACTGAAGAGAGTTTAACAAAGGAATTATTTATTAAGGGTTGGGGAGGTTATAGGAAAACCAAAAGGATGGTGCAGAGAAGATCAACTGATAATTCTCTAAGCAGACTGATCAAAAAAAAAAAAAAAGAGAGAACACATATTACCAGTATCAGGAATAAAAGAGAGGGCAACATTATAGATCCTAATAAGAGGATATGATGAACAATCTTATTGCCATTAAATTTGACAACGTAAATGAAATGGAAAAATTCATGGAGAGATATAAGCCAAATGAACCAAAATTCATCCAAGAGGAAATAGATAATTTGAACAACCCTATATCTATTAAAGGAATTGAATTCCTAGTTAAGAGCCACCACCACCTCCACCCAAATCCAGGCCCAGATGGGTTCACCAGTGAATTCTACCAAATATTTAAGAAAGAAATAATACCAATTCTACACAAAGTCTTCCACAGAACAGAAGAGAACACTTCTCAACACATTATGAGGCCAGCATGACCCTCACATAAAAAACTGACAAAGTCAACAATGATGACAATACTACAGATCAAGATCCCTCACGAGTTATTTCAGGGAATGATAAGAACTATATTGCCTCCTTCTGCCAAATCCTTAATGAAATATATGCAACTGAATCCAGAAATATATAATACGGCATGTGTAAGTAGGGTTAATCTCAGGAATGCAAGGTTGGCTTAACATTAAAAAACTAATGAAAACATAATTCATTACATTATAAGAATAAAAGATAAAAACAATACGATCATCTCTACAGATGCAGAAGAAGTTTTTAACACAATTCATTACCTAGTCTCCATTTAAAACAAAACAAAATCTTCTCACCAAACAAGGTACAGAAAGGCCTTAGTCAGATTAGAGACACATATAAAATACCTAATATTTACATCATACCTAATGGTGAAAGAAGGAACACTTTCCCCTTAAGGTTGGAAACAAGGCAAGGATGTCCACTCTCAATACTTCTATTCAATATTGTACTGGATTATAATCAAATATAAGATCTAAAACAATAAAAACTTCTAAGAAAACAAAAGAATAAATCTTTAAGGCCTACAAGAAGGCAAAATTTCTTGGACAGGCACAGAACTCACAAACTAGAAAAGATAAAATTGATAAACTGGCTTCATCAAAATTTAAAACTTTGATTCTGTGAAAGACATTGTTAAGAAAATGAAGAGGCAACCCATAGACTGGGTGAAAATAACTGCAAAACATATACCTGATAAGGTACTTGTATCTAGAATACATAAAAAATGCTCTTACAACTCAATAATAAAATTTAAATTGGGCAACAGATTTGAATAGACACTTTACCAAGGAAGATATGCAAATGGCTTGTAAGCCTATAAAAAGGTCCTCAACAGCAGTAATCAGGAATGTGCAAATTAAAACCCCAGCAAAATATCACTACACACCCTCTAGAATTAGATTTAAAAATCTAAAAATTTAAAAAACTGACCACACCAAATGTTGGTGAGGATGCAGAGACACTGGAATTCTCAGTCATTATGAGCACATTTCAAAGTATAGCCACTTTGGAAAACAGCTTGGCAATGTCTTATAAAGTTAAAAATATAGTTTCTGTATGACCCAGCAATTCCCCTAGCTATTTATCCAGGGAAATTATAGCATATTTCCACATAATAGCTTATAGTTGAATGTCCTTAGCCCCTTTATTTATAATAGCCAAAAACTGGAAGTAAACCAGTTGTCTATCAATCGGTACATAGATAAGTGAATTGTGGTATAGTCACATAATGGAATATTCAACAATAAAAAAGAATACTTATAGACATGACAATACGGATGAATCTCAGAAGCAAAATGGTAAATAAAAGAAGTTAAAAAAAAAAAAAAAGGAAGACTAGCCATTGCATGATTTCCTTTATTTGAAATTCTAGAAAGGGCAAAATTATACCAACAGAAAGCAGATCAGGGGATGACAGGACCAGAGTGGGGAGAGGGTCTGACTGAAAAGGGGTACAAGGGAACTTTTTGAGTAATGGAAAAGCTCTATATCATTTCCATATCCATATATACACAACTGTACATATGTATCAAAATGATCAAAATGCATGGAATTGTACTCATTAAACTGGTGAATAATTTACTGTTGAATGTAAATTATAACTCAATAAAGCTGATTTTTTTAAAAAGCCAAATTCCTTATGTCTCTACATGAGCTGTACTCCACTCCTTGCCTCTTGCCGCATTCTCTCTCCTCTTCTCTTGTCTTCCCCACTCCAGCCACACTGGCCTCCTTGTTGGGCCCCCAACCTTTCTACTTCCTTTTGCCTCCTTTAGGAAAGCTCGCTCCCTTCAGGCCTCAGCTTTCCCTCACCAATGTGGGTGGCACTCTTATCCGTGACCCTGCTTTATTTTTCTCAATGACTCTTACTATTACCTAGCATATTATGCATTTGTTTGCCTGTTTATTGACAATATTTCCCTGGAATAGAAGCTCCATGAGGGCAAGGACACAATCAGTTTGGATCACTGCTGTAGCCCCAGGAACTATAAGTATCTGACAAGCATAGGAGGAAGTGGCTCTAAATTCAGGAGAGGAAAAGAAATGTGCTCTTTTTATGGCCCACCCCTAAATCCCATTGGTAGATGCGCAAGGAATAATTTTTGAATGAAGACACAAAGGAATGAGTCAGCTGACAATATATAAAGCAAAGACCTCACGGCCCTAAAATGTCTTATGAGGTGGTGTTCTGAAACTTGCCACATTCCCCCCACCACCACCAGATTTGAGCCGGGTTCCAGGACATATTTCCCAGAAATGCTGAGGGCTTATCCTTGTTTTTGCTTTTCTTATTATATAATATAATGTATATACAAAGCAAAGAAAGAAAAAAAGCAATAGTTTCAAAGCACTCTTCAAGTAGTTACAGGACAGATCCTGGAGTTTATCATGGGCTACCATACCATCATCTCAGATTTTTCCTTCTAGCTGCTCCAAAATATAGAATGCTAGAAGACATAAATATTTGTTTATCATCAGAATTGATGTTTTTTTTTATCTTGTGAAAAATAACATATATAAAAAAACCAATAAATTTCAAAGCACACCACAATTAGTTGTTGAATAGATTTCAGAGTTTGGTATGGGTTACAATTCCACAATTTTAGATTTTCACTTCTAGCTGCTCTAAGATACTAGAGTAGACTAAAAGAAATAGCAATTTAATGATTCAGCAATCATATTCATTTGTTAAACTCTACCTTCTCTATATAACTCTGCCATCACTTTTGATCTTTCTATTTCACTCTTTAGGGGTATTTGGGCCATGGCCATTCTAACTTTTTCATATTGGAAGCGTCTTTCACTAATATGGGATAAGGAGACGGAACTATCTGATGTTCTGGAGAGGCTGGGCCCTCTAGGTTTCAGGACTTATCTGGACCAGGGACCCATCTGGAGGTTGTAGGTTTCTAGAAAGTTACCCTAGTGCGTGGAAACTTTGCAGAATCTTACATATTGCCCTAGGTGTTCTTTAAGATTGGCCGGAATGGTTTTGATTAGGGGGTGGCAAGTTATGATAGACAACAATGTCCAACTGAACCTTGCATTGGAGCAACCTCCAGCTTAGTCTCTCAACTCTATTTGAACTCTCTCAGCCACTGATACATTATTAATTACACTTCTTTGCCCCCTTTTGTTCAGGATAGAATTGTTCATCCCATGGTGCCAGGGCCAGACTCATCCCGGGGAGTCATCTCCCATGTCACCAGGGAGACTTTCACCCCTGGATATCATGTCCCATGTAGACGGGTGGACATTGATTTCACTTACAGACTTGTGGCCTCTCTCTTTCTCTCTAAGCCCATCTGAGCAACAAAAGAGGTCTTCCAGAAGTATCTCTGAGGCACTGCTATAGGTAGGCTAAGCTTCTACTACTTACATAGAGAGGGCTTATCTTTTAACCACATAATCCTGAGTTCTAACCACCACTGACAAACACAGCTTGGTAGAGGGCTTATCCCTGATTTGAGGAAATGAGATTTTCACCTCCCAGGAGAGCATGTGGATCCTCAAGGCTTGACCTCTCTGCACCTGGGTGTCCCAGTGAGGAAACCTTGTAAACCGACACTTTACAAGGGAAACCTTTGTTATGGCCTTGTTGGGACTCAGGACGTCTGATGGCTGGTGAGGTCTCAGAAGTCCAAGATTCAAGCAATTGTTTGAATACTTAAAACCAACATTATTTGCTCCCTGGTCTTATTTTGGAAACAGTTACAACACAGCCATTGTCCATTGAATTATGAAAACAAAAGCTGCATGGACTGCTTATGGACCTGCGTCATCTGGGGAGACATGGTGTTTGACAGGTGTGTGCAGCCACCACTCCCTGAGACACAGCTTCCACTCCTATGAGAGTCCCACCAGGCCCCAGACTCCGTGTGTGTGTGTGTGTGTGGTGTGGGGAGTGCTTTCCTTAGTACTTCTAAGTGTCAATATGTCATCTGTAAACTGGAAACAATAATATCAACAGTTTAGAGCCATTGTGATGGTCCACTGAGACAATATAACCAAGGGTTTAATTCCCTATGTGGTACCAAGAAGGCACTCAAATGAATAGTTGCTATCACAGACCTAAGGAAGACAGGACTAAGCACAGTTTACTGGTTTAAAAGTCCTGAATTCCATAACTGGAACTCATCCACTGTTGGTTACACTGTGAAGTGCTACAACCACCTTGGAAAACGATTTGCTGGTATCTGTTAAAGCCAAATGGATTCTTCCTCAATGACACAGCAGTTCCACTCCTAGACCCAAAGGAAATGAGCGTCCTCCGGAGGACAAGCACAAGCATACTCACAGCTGCACTGTTTACAATGGTTCTAGATTGGAAACAGCCCAAATGTCACGCCACAGAAGAATCGTTAAATTGTGGTGTTCCATAGTATGGAGCATATATAACAATGGAAATGAGCAAATTATCACAACTCACACCAACACAGATGATTCCGTTCACAACAAAATATTGAGCAAGAGATTACACAAAAAAGCATATACTACTTGATTCCATTTATATTAATGTCAGAAATAAAACTGATCTCTAATGCTAGAAATTAGAAGAGTGGTCCCCTTGTGAGGGGCAGATGGTGGCTGGGAGTGGGCACAGCGGGGATTTCTGGGGTCGTGTTAACGGTCTTCTCTGTCAAATGGATGATGATTACATGAGTTTGTCACTTTATGAAAATTCCCTGAATTTATGAGTTTGTCCATTTTTCTGTAGGTTATATGGAGTTGATTGCATTATTGCTCCTCGTTCTTTGCCCCCCCTCCACAGCAGTGGACAGCGTGCATTTCCTTGCCCTGTGGCTGCTGGGCTTGTCCCTGGCACTAGCTTTGGTCAATAAGGGCATTAGTGGGCACAGAGTGAGGTGAGGTATGGAATGAGAGGAGTGGTGTGGCTGGTCCTTTTGGATTTCTGCCATAGTTCTGAGCAGACACCACCTCAGAGAGCTGCTGCTCTCTTGGCCTGCTTCCCAGAATGATGCACATGGAACAGACTGAGCCTGACCTGTGTAGTTTGGACCCTGAAGTCAGGCTTAGCCCATTCAAGCTGCAGCTGACCCAGAAGACAGAAAAAATGAACGTTGTTTTAAGCCACTGAATGTTGGTGCACACCATTATGTAACACTATTGTGGCAATAGCTGAATAATACTTTATTTTTCAGTGAAAAAGTACTTTAAAATCTCTTATGCTCCACCTTTCTAACAGTCACATTTTTCAACGTCAGACACCCATCTCCAGCACTTTATAGTGTTGGCCATGTCACGCAACCAAATGAGTCTGTTTGTCTATAAAATGGGGATGATGCTTATTTTACAGTGCTCATGGAAGATTTAATGAGCCTTATGTACAGGCTAAGGAGGCAGCAGCCTGCAGAGTGATGCACACAGTTCTAGGAAGGCCACTGCTACCCTCAGACCAAGCTGCCACCCATTACCTCCTACAGTGTTTGAAGGGCCACCATTGGTGCTTCATTTAGTTGGGTTACGGTGCCGTGTGCCTAGCCATCCCCTGTGAATCCTTACTGCATTTTTAGAGCACATCTCTAAAATGGAGGACATTGGAGGACTGACCATCTTCCAGCACACCTGGGGGAGGAGATAAACAGAGGGTGGCACCAGGGGCTGCAAATAATCCCCCAGATTGGGGGAAGAAAAGATAGCCAGAAAAGAGAAAATGAAAGTTGCCAGAAATCCCACCCTACAGAGCCACCCTTTCCTCCAAAAACACATGAGATTTTAAAATAATTTTGTGACCTGAAATTCTTACTTAATAATACATTGATGGCATTTGCTCATGCCATTAAATATTCT
>PVIY010001408.1:118197-152214 GCA_004026745.1 Myrmecophaga tridactyla | reverse complement strand
CTGCCCTTGAGCTCTGTGCACCCGCATATGAGGACCTGCCCCCCAGACCCATGCACACACACAGCCACATCCTAAACGCTGGGAACCGACACACCCACGTACCGACCTCTTGATCTCTGCACCCCACCCTCCTACCTCACACACATACACACCCTTACCCCATCCCAAGCACAAGCTCCCTTCTCCCATATCTGGCAGGTGCTCATGTGCACATTTGTGCTATACAGTCCATGCCCTGCACACACATGCACCCCTGCCCAATACCTCCACACCTGCACATCTGTATCAGGGCTCTGTCCACCTGACATCACCTGTTCCTGACCCACATCCCACAGGCCCCATTATCTGTGCCCTATTCCTGCACTCAGGCATGTGCATCCGGGGTCCCCTGGGTCCCTCCCCATGAGCAAGGACACACCCATGCCCTGCCTTCCCTGTGTCCCAACCTCTGTGACCCATACCCTATGCCCTGATACCTGCAACCTCCACGCTCCACACTCCCAACCACATCATGCCTGTACACCACCCCTGGGCATCTGCACAGCTCCCCCACCATCTGCCTCCTACCACACCCTACTTCTGTGTTCCTTATGCTGCACCCTGGTCCTGCACTCCAAGGCCTTCCTGACATACACCTCACCTCCATGACCCCTGCACCACATCCCCATGTTCACCGGCACCAGTGTAGCATCCCAGACCCATGCCTATTCCTGTGCTACAACCCATCACTGCACTGTAGTACCCTGCCCCACACCCCGCATCCCGCTTGACACCCTCCTGCAAATACAAAGCTTTGAACTACTGAAGGAAAACAACTTCTAGAGGAACCCAATTAAGATATTTATATGCCTTGAAGGCAACAGAAGATCACCAAGCATATCAAGATGCAGCCAGAAATAGCCTAGCCTAATGATCAAATTAAAACACTGGGGGAGACACAGAATTTGGAACAACTAATTAAAGATGTTCATATAACACTACTAAATAAAATCAATGGGATGGCTAAGGACAAAGGAAATCAAGAAGACACTAGAGGGCAGGCCATGGTGGATCAGCAGGCAGGGTTCTTGCCTGCCATGCCAGAGACCAGGGTTTGAGTCCTGGTGCCTGCCCATGAAAAACAAAACAGGAAGAAAAAAAAAAAAGAGGAAGAAGACCCTAGAAGAGCATAAGGAGGAATTTGAAAAAATAAACAGAAAAATAGCAGATATCATAGATATTAAAGATGCTGTAGACCAAACAAAATATATACTAGAGATACACAACAGCATATTTAAAGAGACAGAAGAAAGAATAAGCAATCTAGGGGACAGGACAACTGATTTCAAACACAAAAAAAGTAAATGGTAAAAAAGATGGAAAATTCTGAATTGGATCCAGGGGAATGAAAGACAAAACAAAGCACACAAATACAGGTATTGTCATGCCTCAGAATAAGAGAAGAATAAAGGCTAGGAACATAAGTTGAAGATATAACAGGGGAAAACTTCCCAATGCTTATAAAAGTCATAAATATACAGGTCAAAGAAGCCCAACAAATTCCAAATAGAATAAAACCAAACAAGCCTACTCCAAGACACATACTAATCAGTCTGTTGAATGTTGAAGAGAAGCAGAAAATCCTGAAAGCAGCAAGAGAAAAACAATGTACTATTAGAAGGGAAAGTAGATAAGACTGAGTTCAGACTACTCAGCTGGCACTATGGAGGCAAGAAGGCAGTGGCATGACATACTTCAGATCCTGAAAGAGAAAGGCTTCCAGCCAAGAATTCTGTACCCAGCCAAATTGTCCTTCAAAACTGAGGGAGAGATTAAAATTTTCACAAAAAAACAAATGCTGAGAGAATTTGTCAACAAGAGACCATCCCTTCAAGTAATACTAAAAGGAGTTCTGCCAGCTGAAACAAAACAAAACAAAACAAATGGACAGGAGAGGGAGGTCTGGAGATGGGCACAGAATTGAAGAATACCTGTAAGGGTAACTTAAGGATAAAAAGTGAAAGGATGAAAAGAATATATAGATCTGACAAACAAAATCCAAAGGATAAGATGGTGGGTTCAAAAAAGGTATTTACAATAATAACTTCTAATGTTAATGGAATAAACTTACTAATTAAAAGATAAAGATTGGCAGAATGGATTAAGAAATATATTAAGTTATATGCTGCTAATTCCTATTCAGTACTATTGGTTGAAAACCTGATTAGGTTATCTCTATGGAGATGTGACTCAATCAATTGTGGGTATTAAATTTGATTAGACGAAGATGTGTCTCCCCCCGTTCTACGTGGGTCTTTATTAGTTTCCTGGAATCCTATAGAAGAGGAGACATTTCTGAGAGAGTCCCTTTTTTTTGAGAATGAGGAGAGACCCACAGAACCATGACAGAATGATGAGAGAACCACACAATCTACCAGCCAGAGACTTTTGGAGATGAAGGAGAACAGCGCCAGGGAGCTTCATGATGAAAGAGGCCTGGAGAGGAAGCTAGTAGACATCGTTATGTTCACCACATGCCTTTTCAGTGGAGGGAGAAACCCTGAACTTCATCAAGGCTTCATGCACGCCTTCTTGACCCAAGGTATCTTTCCCTGGATGCCTTAGATTGGACATTTCTATATCTTTGCCTTAATTGGGACATTTTCTCAGCCTCAGAATTGTAAACTAACAACTTATTACATTCCCCTTTAAAAGCCATTCTAGTTTTGGTATGTTGCACTCCAGCAGCTAGCAAACTAGAACACTCCCAATCAAGGGGCTCCAAAGTACATGAGACAAACATTGGCAAAACTGAAGGAAGTGATAGATATTTCAACAATAATAGTAGAAGGTTTTAATATACCATTCTCTTCTATAGATAGAACAACCAGACAGAAGATCAAAAAGGGAATAGAATAGTTAAACAATTTGGTAAATGAATTAGATCTAACAGACATATATAGGACATTATACCCAAACACAACAGGGTACATGTTCTCTAATGCTCATGGAACATTCTCCAGGATAGCTCTTATGCTAAGGCACAAAACAGGTATTTATAAATTTATAATATAGAAATTATTCGAAGTACTTTCTCTGATCAGAATGGAATGAAGCTGGAAATCAACAGCTACCAAAGAAAAAGAACAGTCACAAATATATAGAGATTAAATTGCACACTCTTAAACAACCAGTGGGTCAAAGAAGAAATTGCTAGAGAAATTGATAGCTATGTGGACATGAATGAAAATGAGAATATAACATATTAGAACTTATGGGATTCAGCAGGGGCTGAACTGAGAGGGAATTTATTGCCTTAAATGCCTATATTAAAAAGAAAAAAAGAGCAAAAATCACGGATTTAACTGCTCACCTGGAGGAAATTGAGAAAGAACAACAAACTAACCACAAAGCAAATAGAAGAAGAGAAATAACAACAATTAAAGCAGATTTAAGTAAATGGGAGAACAAGCAAACAATAGAAAGCAACCAATAAAACCAAAAGTTGATTCTTTGAGAAAATCAATAAAATAGATGGACCACTAGTAAGGTTGACAAAGAAAAAGAAGAGAGAGGATGCAAATAAACAAAGTCTGAAATGAGAGGGAGTTTATTACCATGGATCCTGAAAAATTTTAAAAATCATAAGAGGATATTATAAATAACTATATGCAAACAAATTAGACTACTAGATGAAATGGGAAAATCCCTGGAAACACATGAAGTAGCTACACTGACTCAAGTGTAGATCTCAACAACCCAATCACAGTAAAGAGATTCAATCAGTCATCAAAAATCATGCTACAAAAAAAAAAGCCCAGGGCCAAATGACTACACAGGGGAATTTTATTAAAAAGTACTAACACCAACACTGCTCAAACTTTTCCAAAAAATTGAGGAAGAAGGAGCACTGCCTAATTTTATGAAGCTAACATCACTTTAATTCCAAAACCAGGTAAAGATGTTATAAGAAAGGACAACTACAGGCCAATATCCCTTATGAACATAGATGCAAAAATCCTCAACAAAATAATAGCAAATCAAATCTGACAACACATTAAAAGAACTATACACCAAGACCAAGTGGAGTTTATGCCATGAACGCAAGGATGGTTCAAAATAAGAAAATCAAATAATGTAATACAGCACATTAACAAATTGAAAGGGAAAAATTACACAACCATTTCAATGGATGCTGAAAAAGCATTTGTCAAAATTCAACATTCTTTTCTAATAAAATACTTCAAAAGGTAGGAATCAGAGGTAACCTCTACAATATGATAAAGGGCATATATGAAAATCCCATAGCCAGCATCACACTCAATGGTGAGAGATTGAAAGTATTCCCCACAAGATTGGGAATGAGACAAGGATGCCTTCTGTCACCCTATTATCCAACATTGTACTAGAAGTTCCAGCTAGAGCAATCAAGCAGGAAAAAGAAATCAAAGGCATCCAAATTGAAAGGAATAACACAAATTTTCATTATTTGCAGACTACATAATACTACACTTGGAAAATACTGTGAAATCTATAGCAAAGTTACTTGAGCTAATAAAACTAATGTGTAAAAAATCAGTAATGTTTCTGTGTACAAGCAATGACTTAACTGAGGTATCAACTAATGACAAAAATCTATTCAAAATAGCAAGTAAAAGAATTGAGGGATCTAGGAATGAACTTAACCAGGGATATAAAGGACTTGTACACAGAATACCACATAACATTGTTAAAAGAAATCAAAGACGATCTAAATAGGTGGAAAGACATTCCCCACTCATGGATAGGAAGGTTAAATGTAGTTGAGATGTCAATTCTACCAAAATTGATCTACAGATTCAACATAGTACCAATCAAAATTCCAACCACTTGCCTTGAATATTTGGAAAAGCTATTCATCTGGAAGGAAAAGAGATCCTGAATGTCTAAAACAAAGTGTGAGGATTAACACTTCTCGACTTTAAAACTTATTATAAAACCACAGTGGTCAAAACTACATGGTTCTGTCACGAAGATAGGAGTATTGACCAATGGAATTGAATTGAGAGTGCAGAAGTAGGCCACAAGATCTCTATTCAACTGATCTTTGACAAGGCCCTGAGATCCACTGAACTAAGACAAAATAGTCTTATCAATAAATGGGCATGGGAGAACTAAGATATCAATAGCCAATACAGTGAAATAAGACCCTTTCCTTATACCCAATACAAAAATTAGCTCAAAGTTGATCAAACACTTAAATATAGGAATGAGTACCATAAAGCTACTAGAAGAAAATATAGGAAACATCTTCAAGACCTAGTAATAGGAAGCAGCTTCTTAAATTTTATACCCAAAGCACAAAGAACAAAAGAAAACATAGATAAATGAGAAATCTTAAAAATCAAATGCTTTTGTGCCTCAAAAGACTTTGTCAAAAAGGTGAAGAGGTATTCAACACAATGGGAGAAAATATTTGAAAATCACACATCAGATAAAGGTTTGATATCCTGCATACATAAAGAAATCATACAACTCAACAACAAAAAGACAAACAACCCAATTACAAAATGGGCTAAAGATATAACTAGGCATTTTTCTGAAGAGCAAATGCAGGTAGATAAAAAGCATGTGAAGAAATGCTTATTTTCATAAGCTATAAGGGAAATGCAGATCAAGACTACAATGAGATACAACCTTACACCCATAAGAATGGCTGATTTTAAATGAACAAAAGGCTACAAATGTTGGAGAGGATGTGGAGAAATTGGAATACTTATGCACTGCTGGTGGGAACATATAATGGTACAGCTGCTATGGAAGACAGTTTGGCAGTTCTTTAGGCAACTACATATTATGCTGCCTTATGATTTGGCAATACCACAACTTGGTATATACCCAGAAGAATGGAAAGCAGTGGCACAAACAGACATTTGCACACTGATTTTCATAGGAGAATTATTCAAAATCACCAAAAGAAACCATCCAAGTGCCCATCAACAGATGAGTAGATTTTTTTAAATATGGTATATACATATGATGGACTATTATGCAGCAGTAAGATGAAATTACATCCTGAAAGACATGACAAGATGGATGAGCCATGATTACATAATGCTGAGTGAAATAAGCCAGACACAAAAGGACAGATACTGTATGATTCCATTTTTATGATCATGGTAAAGGTAAAATCAGAGGCTTATAATACAGAATATAGGGGATCTAGAGATACCTGGAACCTAGAGATGGGAAAATGGTTAGCTAATGAGGTTGAACTGAAATGTAAGGGAATAGATAAAAATCAAGGCAGCTCACTACTGGGTCTATAAGTAATATTACTATATTGAAGGTAAACATGATTGAAAGTGGTTGTATAGACCCATGTGTTCACTGATTAACATTACAAATATAAATAAGTTCTTACATGAACAACTGCAGAGATATGAATCTTATATAAAGATTACCTAAATTCAGGATTTAGGGGAAAACTGCTATTGCATGCTATGAGTTATGTTTAACAGGAAAACATCAATAGTACCACAGCAATACAAGGGGTAAATAATAGGTGGATGGACAACAGTTAAGGGGAGGTTTGAATTTTTTATTTGGTAAGGGTGTGTTTATTGGTTATCTTTTTCTTTGGAACAATGAAATTATCTAAAATTGAGAGTGTTGATGGACTGTTGACTTTGAGAATTTCACATGATTCGCAGTGAATGGAGGTAGATGAATGATGCACTGACTGAGATGTAGATTGCTGAACGATGGCGTATACATATGATCAAATATTGTGCTGCTATGAAATTGTGAGGCATGCAACATCGTGAATTAACCTGTGGGACATTTGGTGAGGCAAAATAAGCCAGAACAAAAATATTGTATGGGCTCATTTACAAAATACTTATAAGAAGACAGTAGTCTAGATTGTAAGCTCTTATAGCAGTCACATTTAGTCCAGAGCAGTAATTGTTATTTCTGGAGTTGAGAGGCTGTTTTACATGTGTATAATCTGGTATTTACAGATAAGAGTGAAACTGATCAGGTTGGGATTAAAGTAATTCGGAATACAGGGGTAAGGAAGTCTCTATTTCAGAACTTCATCTACTCTTTGAGACCAAGGGAAGAAAGGTTTATTTCATCCAGAATCTAAATTTTCTGTAGCACTTAACCTAATTCAACCTGTCTAGATAGATGATTTAAACAATCCATACACAGGGAGTCCAGAGTAAGAATGGGGATTCTAATCCTGTGTATCTTAATGTAATGCCTGGATAAATTCCAGAGTATATTAAACAGATAATCAAAAGTATTGGCAAAGTCCTTTGAGAGATGGGAGAAAAAATATGGAACTATTAAACTTTACCACCAAGGAAATCCCTAACACTGCATCAGACATTAGGAACACCAAAACAATAGGCCATACCCTTGAACTTGAGGCTTGCTCTTATGAAGCTTATGCATGTAGCAGAGAAGCTTATCCCACCTATAGATATGCCTAAGAATTACTTCTGGAGGACCTCTTTTGTTGCTCGGATGTGGCCTCTCTCTCTCTATAAGCCCAACCCTGCAAATGAAATCATTGCTCTCCTCCCTACTTGGGACATGACACCCAGGGGTGAAAGTCTCCCTGGCAGTGTGGGAGATGTCTCCCAGGAAGGAACCTGGTCCTGGTACCATGGGATCAACAATGCTATCCTGACCAAAAGAGGAAAAAGAAGTGGAACAAATAAGGCATCAGTTGCCAAGAGAGTTCAAATAGAGTTGACAAGCTACTCTGGAGATCGCTCTTATGCAACCTTCAGTTAGAAATTGCTACCTATCATACTTTGCCAAACCCTAATCAAAACCATTCCTGACAATCCTAAAGAACACATAGGGCATTATCTAAGATTCTACAAGGGTTCCATGCAGTAGGGTAACTTTCCAGAAACCTACAACCTCCAGATGGGTCCCTGAACTAGATAAATCCTGAAATGCAGAGGGGCCAGCCTCTCCAGACCATCAACTAGTTTCATCCTGCTATCCCATATTATCAATAGCCCCTTCCAACATGAAGATGTTAGAATGGGCATTGCCCAAATATCCCTAAAGAGTGAGAGAAGGATCGAAGGTTATGGTGGCGTTATACAGAGAAGGTAGGGCTTAGCAAATGAGCATGATTGCAGAATCATTATATTGATATTTCTTTTAGTCTCCAGTATCTTAGAGCAGCTAGAAGAAGAAACCTAAAATTGTGGAATTGTAACCCATACCAAACTCTGAAATATATTCTACAACTAATTGTTGTAATGCACTTTGAAATTTATTGCTTTTTGAGGCATATGTTCTTTTTCACAAAAAAGAAATAGAAAGTCAATTGTGATGATAAATGTACAGCTATAGGATGATATTGTGAACCATTGATTGCACACTTTGGATGATTACATTGTATGTGAATATATAATAGATAACAAAATAACAATAAAAATAAAGAAAATAAAAATAAAATAGAAGTAATATCACCTTCATAATATTGTTTTAAGACATCATTTGTATAACAGATGCAAATTGCTTAATATAGTTCCAGGACCATTGTAGAGAACCAATAAATTATAGCCATTATTTTCCTTAAAGGGTGTTTCTTGCATTAAGAAATGTCCACATCATCAGGAAAGATCCAAAGACACATGCACCACAACTGGGTTGATCAGGAAGTTGACCAGCAGTCCAAGTCATGGCATGGAGTTGCAACAGAATTCATAGGAAGGAGCTCCTTCTTGGAGATAAACAGATCTGTGTAGTCTTCATGGAGACAGAGGCCATATGAGCCAAACCTTCAAGAATGTGTTAGAATAAATTTGACAGGCAAAGTTTAAGGGAGAAAGTAAATTTCAACAGAGGGAAGGGAGTGATCCAAAGATGTTCTTTTTCACATTCACTGAAAACCCAGAATAAATATTAATCAGAACAAATAGGCTAGAAATTTTCCAAATAAGAATCCTTTTAAAACATCATAAGCTTGGACTAATTGTCAAGGAAATATATAAAAAAAATTAAATATGTCTTCAAAATTCACTGTTGTGACCTTCAAGTTACATGAGGCCCTAGATATCTACTTTTATTACTGATTGGTTAATTACTGATTACTAATCAGGATTTTGATCAATGCTTTGGTAAATGTACAGATAAATAAGACAATTATTTATTGGAGCTTTGTGTTCAATTGAGGAGCCCAGATAATTTCAGATCAGAAATTTATGTCAAAAGGCAAATAAAGGGGTAATAAGTGCTGGGTGAAATTAGTGGAACATGTTTCCTTTATACTCTCAACCTTATCCTTTACTTGGATATTTCCCATTGAAGATTATTTCCAGAGATAAGCCATTTCTGTTATAGGTCACCTTCTTAATCAAGTATTCCCAATTTTGATTTAATATCACAATGTCTTTTAAAACACTTTTTATAATCTAAAAAACATTTTATAGATGCCTTCATTATATTTTTGGCCTATTGTATTTGATACACACACACACACACACACACATATATACACGTACTAATACAAACAATATTCCCAATGTTCATATCTTACTGTCCAGGGTAAGAAATAAAATTTCCCCCAAACAATGAAATCCCTATATTCTTCTCTCTCTCATCCTCATCAAGTACTCTCTGAGAAAGCAATATACTGAATTTGGTTTATCTCATTCTTTGCCTTTTTCTACATAATCCACAATATTGTTTTAAACAGCTTTTTACATTTTATTTATTTTATACTTCCTTTGTTCTCTATATAAATTTTTGAAATGTAGCCATGTTAATAGGTATAATTTTAACCCCTTCATTTTTACAGTTTCATGGCATTTTATATATACAAAGTTAGCTGTTTTGTAAATTGTTGTGCATTTGTATCTCCCACTACAGCTGAATCTCTTTGATGATCTAAGTAAGTCTTTTCTTGTCTCTATGACCTCAGTGCCCTGCAACTGCTTGGCACAGAGTAGAGAGTCAGGGACTATGTGTTGAATGAATGTTGAATGAATGTTGAATGAACAAGTGCACAAAGAACAAGAAATTCATTTTACTATGGGACTATTTTAATTTCCTAAAGTTGCCAAAATGCAATATTCCAGAAATGGCCTGGCTTTTATTTGGGGATTTATCAGCTTGCAAGTTTACAGTTCTGAGGCTGTGAAAATTTCCAAATAAAGGTATCAACAGGACAATATCCTTTTCCTGAAGAAAGACTGCTGGAGATTCAGCACTCCCATTTCACATGGCAAGGCACATGGTGGCATCTATTGGCCCTTCTCCTTCTTCTTTCAGTATCTGGTTGCTCCATCAATGGCTTTCTTTCTGAGATTCTGTGTTTCCCTTCTTTAGCTTCTATGTGTGGTCTTCTCTCTCAGCTTCTGTGTCAACTTCTTATAAAGGACTCTAGTAAGAAGATTAAAACCCACTTGGGGCATGCCTCAACTGAAATAAACTAGTCAAAAGATTCCCCCCAGAATAGGTCTATACCCACAGGAACGGATTAGCTTTAACAACATGATATTCTGACGTACATACTGTTTCAAAACATCACAGAGTAGGGTGGCACAATGGTGGTTCAGTGGCAGAATTTTCACCTGCCATTCTGGAGACCCAGGTTTGATTCCTGGACCCTGCCCATGCAAAAACAAAACAAAACAAACAAACAAAAAAAGCATCACAGGGAAAATGAGGAGAGAAGGTACATTGAAGCTTCAACTTTCACAATGATTTGGCTTTTGAGCGTTGGATACAGGATAAAGAAAATTTACAAAGATAAGAAATTAAGGACATATGCAGGAAACTTTTAACATAGTATGACATATGTAAGAATGATAAATAGGAAATAAATCTGTATAGGATCTGTGGGGTTCAGATGATAAAAGCTTGGGAATGGCATATAAGGAGGCTATCAATTTTCTGAATGGGTTACTTTAATGACATCTGATTTACCTACTACACATGTACTATGTACAAGAAAAAGGGAGAAGACCTTCTCCCACATTGAACCCTGTCATTTGTGAGGAAAGACTAAGAATTCCTAATATAATGGCACCTTATAATTAGAAAGAACCCTCAAAATCCAGTTCAGCTAATCTCTTTATACTTCAACCTATGCTGACTATCATCCTATTCCAATGTGGGCTCTGAAAAGATTTGGCCAGTGACAGAGAGCTTGGTACCTTCTGAGGCAACTCCTTCTGCCAGATCTTTTAGAAATTTGCTTTGGTCATGAGCTGAATGATTACGATGATAACAAGAGCAATGTGTACTTTTAGGGTGTATGCCATAAGCCAAGCACTAAGCTAAGTGTTTTCTATAAATTAGTGTATTTGGTCTTCACAGTATTCCCATGAGTATGCAGAGTGGATTCTCAAAAATAATGTTGAATGAAGTGTAGCAGTTTGACCCCTATTTCATGAAATGAGAAATGTAGGTACTGAAAAGCTAAGATTTATATATATCCACAAAGCTAGTTAAAAGGAAGTTTTGATCCAAAGCTCTTCCTGACCGGATATTCAGGGAACACTAACACTATGATACATAAGCCTCCCAAGGAGGCAATGTATACTTACAACTGCCTTCTAGTGAGCATACTTTTAGAATTCATTCCAGCCCTACTGTTTCTCTCTTAGAATGGACTTTATTATATGTGAAGGTAGTTAACTCTGACTTTAATGTTGTCTTCTCACTTATCCCAGCATTCCCTGTTTCTTCAAAGTTTTCTCTTTAAACCTAGTTTTCTGTATCCACATATCTTTGTATGGAGTTTAGAAATGACTGTGTCAGAATTCAATTGAGCAGGGTCTGCTAGGATCTGAAACATTCCAAGAGTGATCTACTTGGAGCCTAGGATTCTAGTAACGTATTTTATCTACTGCTGATGTAGCATCCTTGCAAAAGCCCTTTCTGTTTTAAGTGTTTGTCTGAAAGTAATTGCTGATTGGTCCTGACAGCTTGAGGTGGGGAATCTAACTTTTTGAAAGCTGTAACCATTAAAGCAGGTCACAGGAAATTTCTGTCAGACTCACTGAGTCCTGAAGGGCATAAAGGATATGATTGAAATCCTTGTATCCAAGGTCATGAGCGAAGATCACCTTCATATATAGGTCACCTTGGAAACAGACTGAAGTGGCCTCCTCTTTGACCTGGCCTGGATCGCTATCTGAGAAGCTAATTGAAGAGGAGGCTCTGGATGATGCTCAGAAGAGTAAGAACCTATTAACTGACCTTTTATTTTGCAGTTGGGACCCAAGAGAGGGGATGAAGAGAGGAGGGATGATTGATATCAGAGGGATGCCATGCAGCATTATAGGTTTACCAAGTTAACTGGAGTAGACAGCAATTCAAAAACTCCAATGTATAATTTATTGAAATGTTGATTCATTGCTACCTAAATTAAATAGATGAATTACATTGAAAGGAAATCATATGTGGTTAGAAATATAATATAGTAGAATACCTTGATATGTAGTAAGATAAAATGAAAATCAATTTACTCATCCATTAGTTCTTTCACCTAACAAACTTTGAATGACTTATAATCTAAAGAACATGGGGAGATTCTGGTAGACTAGTGGCATAAGAATTGTGGCATAAGAATCTTTGAACATCTAGCAAAAACTGGACTATCCATTTTCCTCAAAACTCTGGAAACAATTTAAAGGATTGTAGTAACCATGTGAGTGCTGAACAATAAAACACATCTCTCAAAATGGCAGGAGATAGTCACAGAACACTTGCTGGCTCCTCCCCACCTCCAACCTGGTGCAGCATTGAGGTGGCCTAAAATCCCATTGTTGGTCCCTAGCCCTGTTCTGGGTGAGAAGATTAAAACCTATGTACATACTGGAGTAGCTGAATGTCAGTACTATTCTATCAGGTGGCAGCCTGAGGGACTAAACCAGACAACTCTTCTCTGACTTATCCTCCCAGAACTTAAGCTGCCGGTAGAAGCAACTTGCAGACAGCTAAAGCAATGTAAGAAACAATTAAGTCAACATGAATTTGGGCAAATAATTACTGGCTTTGAGACTTAAAATTGAGTACTCTGGAGGAGGAATATTCTATCTCATTGGGATTGGAGGGGATATTCTGATTCCTGTAAATGGGGAAATTCCTAAGGCCACAAGCAAGTACAAGCCCAGGACAAAACTCAGGTTTAGAAAAAAAGAGAGGAATTTATACTTCACTTTCACCTTAGGCCATTCTTTTTGATAGGAGGGCTAACTCTGGTAGAGCACCAACCAATGCAGAGCCAATTTGCAAAGACTGGGAAAAGTGGTTTTACATCAGATTGTTTTTTTTTAATTAGGTCCTGACACTGAGGAAATCTGTCATTTCACTATCTGGATGCAAACATAATGAACAGACAAGTCGGGGACTAGATCCCAGAGCCAAAATATTAAAATGTGCAACAAAAGATTATAAGACAAACAAACTAATAAGAAATGACAGCCCATCAAAAAGGAATAAGATAAAATTTCAGAAATCATCAATGAAGAAGACCAATATTTGGACATACCAGACAAAGACTTTTAAAATCTTATCTTCCGTATTCTCAAAAATATAAAAGAAAGTATGAAGAAAGAACTAAAGAGTATCAGGAAAATGAAGAATGAATAGTATGAGAACCTCTATAAAGATATAGAACATTTTAAAGGAAGCAAACAAAAATCCTGGAGCTATAGACATTCATTCTAGAAAAAAAAAATTCCCTAGAAGGTTTCAGTAGCAGAATGGAGCTGGTAAAAAAAAAAAAAAAAAAATCTGTGAACTTGGAGACAATCTGATTGAAATGATTCAGGCAGGGGACCAAAAAGGAAAAAAAGAAAACTGAACAGAGCCTAAGTGAGCTGTGGGAAACTATCAAGCATACCAATATATGCATTTTGGGAGTGCCACAAAGAGAGAAAGACATAAGGGACAGAAGGAATGTTCAAAGAAATAATAGCAGAACACTTCCCAAATTTAAGGAAAGACATGAATATACACATTTAAGAATCTCAACAAACCCCAAACAGGATAAACTGGAACAGAATTACTCGCACAAACATAGAAGTAAAACTTTTGAATCCCCAAGACGAAGAAGTTCTAAAATTTCAAGAGAAAAGTAATACACTAATGACAAGGTTGCCCCAATAAGATTAAGTGTCCATATCCCATCAGAAACCATGAAAGTAAGAAGACACTGGGACAAAGTATTTCAAGCGGTGTATGAAAAGAATTGCCAACTGACAATTTCATATCCAGCAAAACTCTTTTTAAGATATGAGGGAGATTGATGGGGAGGTAGTGTAGCAGAGTAGCATGGTATTGGGGATTATGCTTCAAACATTGAAGTGGTATATTGGGCCATGTAAACCTCAGATATGCCAGGCAGTTGTGTGGGCTCCTTGTGACTGAGAAAACACATCTCTTCATAAATTATGGGTGCAAGTCATGCTCTTCAAGTTCCTATTTATGATGAGTTAAAAAGTTCCATCTACCACCTTTCTACGGTGGTTATAGATTTCTGTGGTTCAGTGGAAAATCACGCTATATTCTTTCCCATTGCCTGTCAGACATGAACTAGTATGTGATGGGTAGAGAAATGCATATACAAGGAACCTAAGAGGATGGGAGGAAACATGCGGCTCCTGTCAGCCTATATATGACTATACCAGCCTGAAAGGACAAAGGAATAAGAACACTGACAACAGGGCTAGCAGAGGTACACGGGCAGTGGCTGACCTATGGAAGGTAACTTGTTTTGCTTGAAAGTAGATGTAGTGGGGTGAAAATCCCCCTGGTCGTGTGGGAGATGACCCCTAGGAATGTGTCTGGCCCTGTCACCATGGGATAAAAAATTCCATTCTAACCAAAAGGAGAGAAAGAAGTGTAACTAATGAAGTATTAGTGGCAGAGAGAGTTCAAACAGAGTCGAGAGGCTACTCTGGAGGTCATTATTACGCAAGCTTCAGTTAGACATTGCTACCTATTGTAACTGGCCAAATCCCAACCAGGACCATTGTAGACAATCCTAAAGAACACCTAAGACAATATATAACATTCCACAATATAACATATAAAGCATTAGAGCAGCTGTCCAGAAACCTGCAACCTTCAGATGGGTCCCTGGACCAGATAAGTCCTGAAACCTAGAGGGCCCAGCCTTGCCAGAACATCAGCTAGTTTCATCTCCCTACCACATATTATTGACAGTCCCGTCCAACATGAAAAAGTTAGAATGGCTATAGCCCAAACACCCTAAAGAGAGGGAAAGAAAGATCAAAGGTGATGGTGGAGTTATACAGAGAAATAGGATTTAACACATGAATATTATTTCAATCATTAAATTCATACCTCTTTTAGTCTCCAATATCTTAAAGTAGCTGCAAGTAAAAACCTAAAATTGTGTAATTGTAACCCATGCCAAACTCTGAAACGTGTTCTACAACTAATTGTGGTGCTGTGCTTTGAAATTTATTGTTTTTTTGTATATGTAATATTTTTCATTAAAAAAAGTCAGTTGTGATGATAAAAAAATTTTTTTTTCTTTCTAGCCTCCTATATTCTGACAAACTCTGGGATCTGTCCTGTAACTACTTGTTGAAGAGTGCTTTGAAAACTATTGCTTTTATGTTTCTTTGCTTTGTATATGCGTTGCATTACACAATAAAAGATTTTTAAAAAATCAATGCCTAAGCAATTCTTAACACAGGCCGTATTAACTTCACTTCTTGCTCAGGTCATCAAAATGTATTGTTAAAATTATTGTACAACCTCCCTCAGTTATGAAATATACACTGTTCATTTTGGGGTGTATGTGAGTGAGGTGGTACATGTGTATCCGAAATCTTATTTCAATTTTTCAGAATGTGATCATATTTGCGATGGTACCTGAGCAGGTTTGTCTTTGTATTTATTAATACTTTATATATCCAATAATATTGTATTATATATTTTTGTTTTCTTATGACTTTAAAGAAAAGCTATATCTTGGTATTATTAAAATTGTTCAAAAAAGAATAAATTGTCCAGTTTAAAATCACTGGCCTTTCTTTAATATAATACGAAACTTTCTTTCATTACAGTGGAATAATGTGTCGGCTGTGTACTCACCACAATGATTTTGTATGTAGGACAGGGAAGTAGTGATGCTCTTGTTGGAAAAATATGCAACGCAGATTAATGAGGGGGACTCTGGATATTTTATTTATTTCAGCAATGGAACTGCAGCTTAGGGAATTTGTGAATAAAATTTAGCTGCCTTGTATAATCCTTTGAAAGAGACATATGTGATCTGTGAGAGAATTATAGCATTCAATTTTTGAGAAGAAAAATTTGCAAAAGACCTTTCCGAAATAAGGTGGCATGACTCTTTTGTTGTTCTCTATACTGAGGGTAAATTGGTGTTTTTTTTTAAATGTAATTGACTTGTTCATCTTCAAATTCTTTCCTTTTCACAAGAGGATTGAGCTGTAAAAAGTAAATTAATTAATAAAATTTAGATTAAAAATGAGGAAAAGAGTAAGATATTCTCAGATAAACAAAAGCTGAAGGATAGTGTCACCACTGAACATCCTACAAGCAATGCTTAACAGGGTTCTTCATACTAAAAGGAAAGGACACTAACCAATGGTTGGAGGTGGCATAAAGAAATAAAGAACTCAGTAACGGTAACCATACATACAATGGTAACTATAAACGCCAGTGTTATTCTGTTGTACTTTTCAACTTTTCACTTCCTACGTGTTCTAAAATGCAAATGCATAAAAAGTAATGATAAATACTTTTGGGGCATACAGTGTAAAATGATATACTCTGTAACAAGTACAACAAAAAGGTGGGGGTATGGAGTATAGAATAATGTTTTTGCATGTTATTGAAATTAAGCTGATATCAAAACAAAGGTGATGTTTATAGATACAGGATTTTAAATTTAGGCTCCATAGTAACTCCAAATAAAATTTCTGAAAAATATATACAGAGAGAAAAGAGAAGGGACTTCTAATGGTATATTCACACAATGCATTTTCATGAGTTCATCATGAAAAGAAAAAGACAAACTATGGGAGGTTGATATAAGTGTTTCATATCCAGAAAATAAAAAGAAATCTTCAATTTAACAGTGAAAATATAAGCAACCAATTAAAATACAGGCAAACCGCTTCAATGTGCCCAAAGAAGATATACAAATGGCCAATAGGCACATGAAAAATGCTCACCGTCATTAGCCATTAGAGAAATGCAAATAAAAACCACAATAAGATACCATTGCATATCCACTAGAATGGCAACTATTTTTTAAAAAAAGGAAAATAAGTGTTGGAAAGAATGTGGAGAAATAGGAATACCCATTTATTGATGGTGGGAATAAAAAATGAAGCACTCATTGGCAGAAACAGTTTGGTTGTCCCTCAGTTAGTGAAGTATAGAGCTACCATATGACCTGGCAATTACACTTCTAAGTATAAACCCCAAAGAATTGTAAGTAGGAACTTGAACAGATAATTGCACATTGATATTCACAATGGCATTATTTATAATTGACAAACAACGGAAGCAACACAAGCATCCATCCACAGATAAAAGGATAAACAAAACGTGGCATATACATTTAAAGGCATATTCACCATAAAAAGGAATGACATTCTGAAACAGGCAAAAACGTGGATGAGCCTTAATGACATCATGTTGAATGAAATAAGCCACAAAAGGAAATGTATTGTATGATCTCACAGACATGAAATAATCAGATTAAGCAAAGTCATAGAGTCAGAATCTAGAATACAAGTTATCAAGGGGTCAGGGTGAGGTAGGGAATGGGAGTTAATGTTTAATTGATGCAGAATTTTTATTTGAGTTGATGGAAAATTTGGGTAATGGATGGTGATGAAGGTAGCACAAAATTGTGAATGTAATTAACACCACTGAATTACAGTCTTGAATGTGGTTAAAAAAGAAATTTTAAGTTGTATATATGTTACTAGAATTTTTTTTTAACCATAAGACTATACCACAAATGGTGCCCCTTAATGTAAGCTAGGGACTATGGTTAATAGTATAAACATAATAATATTGTTTCATTAATTGCAGCAAAGCTATTATCTTAATGCAAAGTATTGGTAGTAAAGAAAACTGTGTGTGTGTGTGTGTGTGTGTGTGTGTGTGTGTGTGTGTGTGTGTGTTTGGTGAGGTGGGAGTGTCTGCATGATTTTCCTATAAACCTACAACATCTCTAATAAAAGTTTTTAAAAATGGCATGGACTTCACTAATTACCAATCTTAAGACCAAGTCTTTAACCTCTGGGGAACTCACTTTCTTAATCTTTAAAACAGTGTGGAGAGCCGACTCAAGGCAGGGATTGGCTGTCAGCCATTTTGTAACCTGACTCCACCTTAAGTACTAACCAAGTTAAGTTTCGGTTTCTTTTCTAAGTTTCGATTCCTTTGTCTCTGCTCTGAGTTTCCCGTAAATCAGCTGACCAGCCAGCTGACCAGCTAGCTCTCTTAGAACTTCCCACATCTTCCTATCTTCTGCCTTCAACATTTACTAGGGCCACTGGGTTATCTCCTATAATCCACATAAGCTGCTCCACTTGTGAGCCACTTAACCTTTTCTAATCTTTTACCTATTACCTCATCTATTAGATGGAAACAACCTACACGAACTATGTTGTAATGTTCACATGACAAAATATATGTAAAGAAAATATCACAGTACCGGCAAATGGTAGTTTCTCAATGAGAATTCTTATTTATATTTTATATGTGGGGAAACTGATAGCCGAGAGTAAGTAATTGGAAGAGCTTACATTCTGAATCTCGGAGTAACACACACACAAACATACACTGAATAAATTTTCTATAATATTAGAAGAGGTAATGTGCTTTACAAAAAGAAAACATTAAGTGAGTAGTAGTGTGAGAGGGGGTGGGAGTGCTGAATGGGCAAGGAGAGGTAATGCAATTTTAAATGGTGTGGTCAGAGGAGGCGTAGATGAAGGTGACTGTGCAAAACCTGCAAGGAAGAAAGAGAGTGGGCATTGTGCACGCCTGATATAAGACAAAGCTGGACAGAGGGATCTGTGATAAGCTGTGGGGTGCCAAATTCTCCAGTGTGGCTGGACCAGGGTGAGCAGAGGGTAGAAGAGGTCAAGAAACAGAGCTAATGGCCTTGTTGACCACTATAAAAATGCTGACGTTTACTTAGTGAAGCGGGGAGCTATGGCAGGATTTTAAACAGAAGAGTGCCATGAACTCACTCACGTTAAAAATAGGAGATTGTCTTTCAAAAAGTAGAAGAGAGATATTTTCTAGCATGACTACACTCAAAGAATAGAGAACTCCTGATCTTCTCTTTGAAAAAGTGTCTATTTCATACAAATGCATGTGAAGGTACAATAATCTTAAAATAAAAACTTACAAAAATGGGATAAACAAAAAAATGAAAAAACTGATATCCAAGCCTCCTTTCTAGGAAAGGGTCCTACAAATTGGAGGGACTATTGGGAATGGGATCACAATTTAGCAATAAGTAGATAGCAGAGATGAAGAAAAGGAGAAAAGTCTAAAACTGTGCTGTGCAGTTCTGATAGCCACGTGTAGCTATTGAGCACGTGAAATGTGCTCTGAGCGTAAAATACGCAGCAGATTTCAAGGACTTAGCAAAAAAAAAAGTATTAAAAAATCCCACTAATAATTTTATATTGTTTTTTGTATTGGTTATATGTTTAAATGGCAATATTTTGGATATATGGGATTAAATAAAAATAAATTATTAAAACCTAGAAATTAAAAAAAAAAGCTTCTGGAAGATGAAATCAGGTAAACAAAATGATAAATGATAAAAGTAATTGAAAATGGAGAAGGTATGGGAAAAAGTCCAGGAGCGAACACTGCTTCTGTTTCAGTATGCAATTAAAATGAAACAACAGTGAGAATTGTGGTTACAGACCAGAATATGTAAATGTTGTGAGCCTTACTAATAGTAGCATATGAGGGAGAGAGAAAAAGAGAGAGAGAGAGAGAAAGAAATTGGTGCCATATGGGAATTCTAGCTTCCTCATAGCAGGGAGTCAACATATAGATCTAAAAGGGAAACACAGCTTTTTTATTTTTAAAACACTTTAACAACTTTAAGTTCTTGTTGTCGTTTTTCCCTCCTGAACTCTAAAGATTTTTTAGATACTACTCTTTAACTATTTATTTGGCATTCATCAATTCTTTCATGTACCTTTCAATATAGTTTTCTTACTGTTAAATTCAAGTAAAACTAAATGAAAAGCGCTTTATTTTAAAATATACATCACATCACATCTGTATCTGTTCATCTCCCTAGCCGTCTATACATTTCTGTTCCAAGGAATATTCCTTGAAGAGATGACTGCAGTGAGAGGAATGACAGCCACCAAATACTAATGACAGCCGTTGCTGGGGAGTGGGATTTTAGGTGGCTTCTCACTCTCTGCTTTACACATTTCTGTATTGCTTGTTTTTACTTTGTATTGATTATTTAATCATATAGGATTTTTTTTTTTTGGAAAGTATTCATCATTTTGTTTTGGAAGGATCCTTCTGACTGCTAAATTGGTGCAGGTAGGAGGCGCCGGCAGGTGTCCAGGTGAGGAATGCTGGTGGCTTGAACCAAGGGGATTGTTAGTAAAGATGGTGAAATCTGGTGATTCCAAGTATATTTTGATGGTAGTGTTCATAATTTCCTGATCAATTGGGAATAGGATGTGAGATAAAGAGAGGAATCCAAAGTGACTTATTTTTTCTGAGAGAAGAGGGTCTTAAGTATCCAGAAAAATGGGACCACCCCAAACTGTGTTGGTGAAGCATATGCTATGCCATATATTCTGTTTAACACAAAGTCTGGTATATCATAGTCAATCAATAGATTGATGTTAAGTTTATTACTTTATTACTATTATTGCCAGTACAACTGCGATTTCCAATATTACTCAACATCAGCTCTACTATACTATTAAAATTGCAGTTATTACTACTATCACTATGCTCAGTAATATAGATAAATAAATAAACAACTCTAAATAAACAAGCTTTTAAAACCCAGCTAAGAAAATGTGAATTTATTTGAAGAAAATAGTGACCTTACCTTAAAATGTGTTTTTAATAGCTTTAATGAGGTTTCATTGAGATGCAATAAAATGCAACAAATCTGTAATGTGCAATTTAATAAACTTTGACATATGTATACAGCCATGAAACTATCACCACATTCAAGATAATGAACACATATATAACTCTTAAAAATTTCTTTGTGACCTTTTGTAATACCATCTTCTAACCAGACCCTAATAAGCTGGGCACCCCCAAGCAAACTTTGATCTTCTTTCTGTCACTGTAGATTAGTTTGCATTTTCTAAAATTTAAAATAAATGAATAGTACGGTATTTACTTCTTTTGATGTGGGTTCTTCACTCAACATAATTATTTTGAAATCCTTTCATTTTGTTATATGCATCAAGAGTTGATGTATTATTGCCGCTGATTAGTATTTTATTATATGGATATACCATAACCCAGAAATTCAGGTTGTTTCCCATTTGGGGCTATTACTAATAAAGTTGCTATGAGTATTTACATAAACATTTTTGCATGGGCATGTTTTCTTTTCTATGGGGTAAATACCTAGAATTAGAATGACTGGATTATATGTGTTCGTTTAAATTTTTAATAGACTGCAAAACTGTCTTCCAAAGTATTTTTGTCAATTTACATTCCCACCATCAGTGTAAGACACTTCCAGTTCCTTCACATCTTTGCCAACAGTTAAATAATGAGTTATTTAAGTGTGTACTGGTATCTCAATCCAGTTTAAATTTGCATTTTTCTAATGACTAATGATGTATAGCACCTTTTAGTGTTCTTTCTTGTAACTGTAAATCTTTTATGGTGAAGTATATGTTCGAATCTTTTGCACAAGTTTATTGGCTTCTTTGCTTTCTTATTATTGAGTTTTGAGGGTTCTTTACATGCACTGAATACAAGTCAAATATATCATTAGCAAATACTTTCTCCTACTCTGTAGCTTGATTTTCATTTCATTGTCTTAACGGAGTCTGGAAGAGACATTTTAAATTTTGATGAAATCTGATTTGTTTTTTCCCATTAAGGAACATGCTTTCATTATCATATCTAGAAAGTCTTTGTCTAGTGAAAGGCCACAAAGAGTTTTCTCCAAGCCTTTCTTCTAGAAGTTCTTTTTTTTTTCACTTAATGTTTTACATTTAAGTCTACAATTAATTTTAAGTTAATTTGTGTTTATGGTTTAAGTTATAGATGGAAGTTTATTATTTTGCACATAAACATTCAAATGTTTCAGCACCATTGATTGTGAAGACTATTTTTCCTCACTGAATTATCTTTGCAACTTTGCTGAAAAAAGGATTTCATATATGTGTAGGTCCTATTTCAATCTTCTGTTCTTTTCCATTTCTCGATTTGTCTTGACACAATGACAGAGAACCATATTGTCTTTATAGTAACTGTATAGTAAATCTTGAGATTGGATAATGTAAATCTTGCAACTTTGACCTCTTTTTAAAGAATTATTTTAGTTGTTTTATTTCTTTTGCCATTCTATATACATTTTAGATCCGGCTTCTTGATAGCTATGAAAATGTTTGGTGGGATTTTTTTACTGGGTTTTAGTTGAATTTATAAATCAAACTGGGGATAAATGGCATATTAAAAATACTGATTCTTTCAATTTATAAACACAGTGTTTCTCTCCATTTATTTAGTTTTTAAATTTTCCTCAGGAAAGTTGTGCAAGTTTTCCAAATGATTTGTCAAATTTACCCTTAAGAATTTTCTATTTTTATGTTATCGGCAGCAACATTTTTAAAACATTTGGAAGTGAAATTTCTCACTGTTTACTATTACCCTATAATAGTAGGGTAATAGTAATAGGGTAATAGTCCAGCAAACTTCCTAAACTCAATTATTTGTTCTAAGGGCTATTTTGTAGATTTCACTGGATTTTCTATGTATATTGGAGATCAGGAATCTATTTCCCTTGGGCTAATGCTGGCTCTCCTCCTGTTAGTTTAAATAAAGTTTTATTGAAATGTAGTCAGGCCAATTCATTTGCATAATATGGATGCCTCCAATTCTACAAAAGCAGATATAATTAGTTGATGATTTAATCTATAAGACTTAAAGGATTTATTGTCTAGCACTTCACAGAAAAGTTTATTGAATCTTATCATAGATGAGGCTGAAGGTTTATCAATTTTATTGATTTTGTCAAAGAATCAGTTTTGGCTTATACTGATTTTCTTGCTTGGTTCCCAGACTATCTAGATAGTGTTCTACCTAAATTTTCTAAGCTAAAGATAAGAGTGAAATTGACCTGCAGCGAATGATATTTGTTTTTCCCAAAACAAGCATCATCATCTTATCCAAACAGACATACTCTGAGGCCCACTGACAGAAAAACACCTCACATGTACACATGTCTTTTAGTCAGCATTTTAGTGAGCCCTATTTAGTATGATTGGACAGCATAGGATCCCAGACTTACAAGAAAAGACTCTAAATTGTAAAACATGAGATAAAATAAGCAGAAAAACAAAACAAAATATGCACACACATTTACACATATACATACACATTTAATTAGTATATCCTTAGTAGGATAGAAGCATGTTCCATTAAAAACAATCAGAGAGTGCAGAAATCAAAAGCTTTAAACAACTAAAATAATTACACAATGTATTTTTTAAAGAATTCAATTGCTGGTTGGAGAATAAATTTAAGGAAATTCCTTGGAAATTTGAATGAAAAGACAAATAGGTTGAAAAAAAGAAGACTAAAAGAGAAAAAAATAAGAAGCTGAATCTAAACACTCCAACATATGCATAGTAAGAAGGGAAAAACAGAGAACAGAAAAATGTAGAGGAAATGAATTATCAAAGAAGCAGTAGAGAAAGTATCCAAGAACCAAAGAAAGAATCTTAGATCGAAGGTACCCAGCCAGCTCTCATTCCACACAGCAAAGAGATATTCATACAAAGGCAACTTTGGACAAATTTTCAGAATGGCAGGAATAAATAATAGTCCCTAAAATATTCCATTAAAATGAAACATTCCTTTGTCCGATATCCTCCCATACCCATATGCAATGATAAGTTATCAAAATAGCGTTGACAGTGTAGAAATTAGATGACTATGAAATAATACCATCAAAATTCAAAGGGAAAATGATTTCTAACATCAAGAAAAATTCTAAATCATCAATCATGAGGGATCAAGATAGAATAAACAAATTTTATACTTTCAAGATCACAAAAAAATTAGCTCATTTTTCTGCGGGAATCTACCGGATGATATGATCGAATGATACAAAAATATAAATCAAGCAAGTGAAGACACAGAATCTTGGACAACCTGACAAGAGTGAATAGGGCAATACCAAAATTATGATGAAAGAGATTCCCAGAAAACAGCTAGAGATAAGCCAGAATTGAGCAAGACAAAGGACTCTAGAGGGAGATTTTTCCAAATACATAAATACTGTAATGTTTGACCATAATGAGAGGAGTTCCATTTTTTTGTGGGGGGGGGGGAGGGGGGGGGTAAGGGGAGTAGAATTTGAAACTAAATAATGTTATTTGAAAACTAAGTATGTGGAAACAAACAAAGCAATTCTCATTTCCAGGAAAAATAAGTAAAGAAAGAAAGAAAATATGATATGTGCAAAGCTGTGAACACCATTCATGTAGTCAAATAATATAAAATGCCTCCAGACTTGTAAAACAGCTATGTGGTATAATGAATATAAGGGAAGTATAAGTGTGTTTACTGGGGAAATATGAGGGCATTTTGGAAATGATGTAAGAGATTTAAATCCTCAACCTCCTTAGTAAAATGTAAATAGTTTTTACCAAAAATAGGGAAATTTATAAAATACCATATGAGTATATAATTTTGAAATTAATGTAAATAAAAGAAATTTATAATGTATGTATGTACATGCATTTATGTTTGTATGCAGTGTGTGTGTATTTTAAGAAAGTGATGTGCTTTTGGTAGTTTCAGGAGTAAATACTGGCAAGCAGATGGACCCAAGAAAAACCAGGCAGAGGTGAATGCCCTTGGCGTAGGGAGAGGATCATAAAGGTAATGAAGAGAACAGGGAGTCGCACTGAGTGAGAATGGTCATTAGGAAAGAACCATAAAAAGTCTCCTAACTATCCTCCACTCAACTCTTTTCATTCCCCCTCCATCTTTGCTTATGGTGTACCTGTAACATCTTAACATCTCAGGGAATCTATCTCTTCTTCAATGCTAGTCTCAACAGATAACTGTCCCATGATACTTTTCCTGATCCCTTTGCCCCCAAACTCTTCTTTCTTGGAACTTCTATAACTAACTCCCAGGCACATTCCTGTTTCCATTATGTGCATTTTGGCTCCCCAGGTAGAATCTGTTCTCATCAACTCTTCCCCTTCCCTTGTTTTATTTTTCTTTATAGCTGCTGTTATTACCTGCCAATATATCCTTGGCCAGAACAGTGGCTTTTATTTCAAAGTAACCTCAGCATTTCAATGCATATAAAAAAAAATTTAGAAAACTGTAAACTGGAAAATAAAAATAGGGTATTCTGACAGAGGGGAGTGGGATGAAAGTGGTATTGGCAGAAATTTATTTTTACTCTAATTATGTATTTCTTATATTTTTTAAATGGTCATATTTTACTGTTGTATTTTTTCAAATGGGAAAGAGTGATTTTGCCATGGAAAACAGAAAATATGCCATTAGAGAATATAAGGGGCACTTGAAATACATGAGAATTATCACACCAAACAGAGAAGAGCAAAGAAAGTTTTAGAGGAAGTGACAACTTTTGAAGTGGTTCCTGATACGTGGAGTTAGTTTGGGTGGTAGGCATAAGGGAGATACTTAAGGCACTAAGTAGTAAAGAACAACAACAAAAAAGATATGGAGAAGCACTTAATGGGAGTTTGGGCTGGATTGGGGCCTGATGGCACAGGAAAGCCAGGTGGTACTTTGTTAGCAGAGAACCTCCCGTGGCAGGTATAACAGTGTGTTGTGTCTCTAGTTTCTTCTGAGGGGACTTCTCCCCTTCTCTCTTTAGGGTTTATGTAGTCTTGGAAGTCAGCATGTGCATATATACATATACATATGCACATACACATATACATACATATATGTAGATATAGACCTACTTGCTCTTGTTTAAGTGACAATTTAGCATGTGATTATGAGGATGTCCATATTCTTTCTATGCCTCAATTAACAGTCCACCTCTATCCTCCAAAATGAGAAGAATATCTTGCCCTGATTTTTTGGTTTAAATGCTCTGAAAATAAGGAAATAAGAATAGTTCAGCAGACAGATAAAACCTACTGTGCCAGTTTGAAAGGATTTATTTACCCCAGAAAAGCCACGCTTTAATTCTAATCCGTCTTGTGGGGGCAATGGTTTCTTCTAATACCTATTCAGTACTACAGGTTGGAAACTTGGTTAGGTCATCTCCAAGGAGATGGGACTCAATCAATTATGGATATTAAACCTGATTAGATGGAGTTGTGTCCCCACCCACTCTACATGGGTCTTGATTAATTTACTGGAATCCTATAAAATAAGAGACATTTTGGAGAGAGTTCCTCTTTTGAGAAGGAGGAGACAGCCACACAACCACGACAGAATGATGAGGGAACCACGGAGTCCACCAGTCAGCAACCTTTGGAGATGAAGGAGAATGCTGCTGGGGAATTTCACGAAACAAGAGACCTGGAGAGGAAGCTTGTAGACATTACCTTGTTCGCCATGTGACTTTCCAGTGGTGAGAGAAACCCTGAACTTCATCAGCCTTCTTGAACCAATGTATCCTTCCCTGGATGCCTTAGATCGGACATTTCTATAGACTTGCTTTTGGATGTTTCCATGGTCTTAGAACTATAAACTATCAACTTATTAAATTCCCTTTTTAAAAGCTGTTCCAGTTCTGGTATATCACATTCTGGCAGCTAGCAAACTAGAACACCTTCTTTTCAGGAAAATTGAATATTTTATGAAACCATTATGGGGGATTTGTCAAAGCATTAGTTCTCTTCTCAGCCTGAAACTATTGGGTTTTTTTTGGATGTGAAGGTGACCCAACGGTTACATGTGCCATCTCGTGGATTGCTAGGGAATAAATAAGCAATAATCTTCTTTATTTTGATAGTCTTATTTTAAAAGCCTGTCACCTGTTTAACACCATCCCTCTGAGATAAGCAGAGCAGGGATTGGTACAAAAGTTCTATTTATTCAGCCAAGGCACAGAGAGGTTAGATGGATTGCATAAGGTCATGCATTGGTTGTGAATGGACCCAGATCTTCACAGTGATTAAGAAAACAGGTTTTGGAGAGAAACAGCTAAGGTTGATTCTGCTTTTGTCAGTTGTGCAAACTCAACAGGTAACTTAATCTCCCAGAGCCCTGGTTTTCTCATTGGCAAAAAGGAGGCTAATAAACCATCTACCTGGAAATACAATGTAAAGACTGAATGCATTTATATTGTGATTTATTGAACACTTATATTGGAGTAGATGATACATTAAACAGTTTATAAGTATTATTTAATTAAATCCTAACAGCAACTTTTAGTGTAGAAACATCAGACTTTGGAGTGATCAGATCAAAATGGGTTTGAGACTGGCTCTACTCATGGCTGCATGACTTTGGGTAACTACTTCACACTCTAAGCCTCAAACCCTACATTTATTTAAGCAAGATTAATGGCATCTGAATCTTTTCCATGCTGCCATAACTGACAAGGAAAACATATGTATGGTTTTAGAGTCAGGAGATATCAACCTTGGAGAAGGATACAAGTGGGGCTTCTGGGGTGATATAACATATATAGAATAGTATTAACAAGAGTTAGTTCATTTATGAAAATTCCTCAAACTGTACATTTATGATTTATGTTTGTATCCTGTTTCAATAATAATGCTTTTTTCATTACTGTATACTTCTTTATAAAGCTTAAAATTTATATAATCTTATTCCAAAAATTCTTAGTATTATATACTTTTAAAAATATCAGCTACAATTATTAAACATATCAATTAAAATTAAATATTTAATTAGATTATTTAGATTTTGATTTTACAATGTTTTATGAAGTACTGTGATTTTATGGTTAAACTTATTTCAAAGTTATGTAGTTTTTGTAAACAATATTAACAGAGTTTTTCCTTTTCAAAATGGTGTCTATTGCTAGTATAAAGTATATTGTCTCTTCAGAATTTATCTTGTATCCAACACCTCACCAAGTTCTCTTGTTGCTTGATTGTGAACTAAATGTACATATTAATATTATATATGTAAAAACTCTAAATTAGATATTAACAAGTAGACTCAAACAACAAAGAAAAATGGAGACTAACAGACTCATCCCTAGAAATATATGGGTAGTTCAATCTATTGTTAAATCCATCACGCTGAGCAATAAAAGGGCAGAAATCATAGTAATACATGCTGAAGGGAATTTGGTAAGGTGGTTAGATACAGGATTATGAAAATATAAAGAGATAGATTTACACGACAGTAATGGTCATGCCCCTTAAAACTTTGTCTGTTAGAACTCTCCAATTTGGAAAGATATTCATCTATCTCTATCATAATTACATATTTACTGAATTATTCTTACTTTTTAATGGATTTTGTTTTCTGTGTTATTAGCTATATTGTTTGTTTCATCTAAGTTTATGAATCTATATTAGTGTTTTAACTTAAACTTCTATTTTATCTTATACTGATATTGTGGGATTTCTTATTACTTCTGCTGTTGTTTGCATTTACATGATATCCCTTAACCTATCATTTTTCAGTGATTTTTATGACTTGTTTTAAATGTGTTTCTTATAAATGGTATATAGCTGGGTATTTGCTATTTCATCCATTCTAACACTCACAATTTTTATTTAGAGAATTCAATTCACTCATATACAGAGGAATGACCAACATGTTTAATTTAAATTGTTCCACATTGTTTTATACCCACCTTATGTCTTATTTGCTTCCATCTCTTTCTCTTTCATTCACATCTGACAGTTTGAATAAGTAGTTATTAACACCTTTGTCACCACTGTAAATTTGGAAGTTTTTCAGCAATTTTCCTTCTTTGGGTTTTTACCTTCTCATTCCTTGAGCTTATAAGTTTTGCAATTTTATCGACTATTATTTAAAAATGACATACTAATCTGTACCAAGGCACTCTATTTCCCCTCTTTTCTCCCCTTCTCAATTAAAAAGATATCTTAACACATTCTCTCCCCTTCTCCTCCCTGACTCACCCCAGGTAGCACCTCTGAAATTAATTTACTCCCCCTTGTTTCCACCCCATCTCCTAGGTGTTGCTGAGAAAAATATAAAATTATTTGTTCTAGGCTGGTTTTAGTATCTGTATTTTAATATCTCCTTTCTAGTTTAAGCATATTTATTTAACATTATATTACCCATTTCCAGACAATTCAGGTATTACGCATACACACACAAATTTATTGTTTATCTTCTTCTTCCTCTATTTTGTGATCTGTGTTCTTATTCATTTTTGTTGTGAGATAAAAGTGCTTTCACATATATTTTTCTCTTTTTATATGTTTGTATGTGCATGTGTATGATGTGCATTTATATTTTATTTATATTTACATATATGTACATATCTAATGATATATTTTTTTTAACTTTTGCCTGGTATTTTGAGACACTTATTGCTTTGGGCTCTTCAAACCACTAATTTAGGTATGAAGAGTGATCTTCTCTTCAATTTTACTGTTTATTATCCCCTGATTTGTTTATATACTTAAAAACCATGGATTTAGTTCCAGAAAGCCTTTTGTACAGTTCTCGAGTTAATTCTTAAGTGTCATTAATGTTGCTGCTGTTGTTTTGTAAATTCTTCAGGTGGCCTCTTCCAGAAGATCTATTTTTCTGGAAGCCCATTCTGTTTGAGCTTCCTTTCTGTCTGTGGACTCCCTGGGATGGAAAGCTGCTTTCTTTTACTGACTCACCCTATCTCCTGTCAGACTGCTGGATCTCTTGTGCTGTTGATCAAAACTTAGTCCTTACTTGTCTTCCTGGGATCAGGAAGATCAAGCACAATCATGTGGAACTGGTGTGAAGTTCCCCACAAAGTTTCAAGATGTCTGAGGCTCAGCTCTGCCCAGGGTCTAAAGCTTTTGCATTCTCATGACAGAACTATCCAGAGCTGGTTACCAGGCTCTTTCCTGGCACATAATAGAGAACATCATGGACCAGCACTCCACTTTAAAACTCAAGCCCAAAAGCTTATTTGTACCCATCTTCCCACTTCCCCAAAGTCTACCCAAAGCTAGACTTTAGGCTCAGAAAGGACATCTGACTTAGAGGTGAGAGTAGAAGGGTGGTGAGACAGCAGTCAGGTTTTCATAGTTTTATATCTCTGACATACGTTTACAGTTCAGATAGAATTACCAACAACATCTCAAAATATAATTGAAAGTGTCACTGAATGCTCAGAAATCTATCAATAGCTGTCCTTTGCCAGACCCCTCTTTGTACTATTCAAGAACTTTCTTTCTACACTCCTAATTTTTTTCTCTTTTGCATGATCCCATGCTGTAGATCAGTAGAACATTCATCTCCTTGTTTTTGTCCATGCTATTCCCTACACCCCATATTTCATGCTTCACGACCTGTAGAAATTCTATTCTTCCCTCATTATTCACCTAAAATGACATTTTCTCTTTTCAATGATTCCAGCTTCTTTCCTTCAAAGTTGAATCAAATCTTGCTCTTTTAAAATCTCATAGCACTTGTTCTCTGTGTTGTTTTTTTATCTAAGTTTGTATGTCTGTGTTTGCACATGTGCATGTTTGGGGTGTGTTTGCCTAATTGCTATCACTGGAGTGTGACTCCCTTAAGGAGAGGGGTGGTGGTTTTTTTCCTATTTCTATCCCCAGAGCCTAACATAGTTAGGCACATTACTGCTATGCAAATATTCATCTGATTTGAATTTAATTAGGCACAATGAATGTACTTCTAAAGCAATGACTCTCAGACCCAGGTACGGGGATTGGATGATGTGGAGATGGAATATTTGGGTGAAGGTGACTTTAAACACAAATCTCACCACGTCGATATTTCTGGTCCCTCCTTGCCCTTCATGGCTCCACCCCAAATTCTCTATATCACCACCAACAGCTTCTATTTCCTGCAGCCAAAATGCCCAGGGAACACAGGGGCAGATTCAAAAACATTGTGAAATGCAGCCACACAGTGTTTAACAAACAACATAACAAAGGCATCTGTCACAACGCATCACCTTCTGTTCCTGTGAGACTTCCGCCAGCACGGTGGCATGCTCACCGCCTTTTCTCTTCCTCGCTGCTGATTGCTTCTAATTACATGTGATGTTCTTTCTCCATCACACAATGAGAGAGGCCCTCATTTTGGCAAGAAAACAGAGAAGATTGTCCAGGGGAAAAAAATCCTGCCATAAGCATCATCTCCTTCTCAGACAGAGAATTCAGACCAGGTCACCTATGCAAATTGATTTGTGGGGATTGAAAGGCCAATTCACTCCTAAATAAGCCCTCTGACTGCCAGAAATAAAAAATATCTCTATTTTCTCATTCTTTTCATTGAAGTGTCAAATCATTAGAAGCGTATCCCGTGTCCTCACCAATCTGATTCTTACCTACTTTTCTATCCTTACCTCCCTTCATGTCTTTTCAAAAATGGAAATTTCTGTATTTTTTGGTGTCTTTACACCCCCAGTTTATGCTGCTTTGCCCCCTGGGATGCAAGCACCTGTATAATAACAACATCAATAATAATAGGTAGCTAGTGTTTTGCATTTATTGTATGCTAGGAACCAGGCCAAATGATTTTATGCATTTTTTCATGTCACTGTTACAATGATATTATAAAGAATATGGTATAATTTTCCCCATCTGTTAGATAAGGCAACTGGAGTTTAAAAAGAGGCTGAAAATTAAAAAAAATAATAATGTCATACAGGTAGAAATTGAGTGGCACACTCAACAAAAGTATCCTTAGAAACCAGCACGTGGGAGATGTTACTAAGAACTTACAAATCCTATAAAGTTGGATTCTACTGTAAAGTATAGTAATTAAGAGCTCCTACTCTGAAGCCAAACAGATCTGGATTGAAATACAGGCTGCTGACCTCTGGGCTATGGGACAATTCTTCAGTTAGTTACACACCGTCTCTACCCTTCACTGACCTCATCTGAGAACTAAGAAAGTAAGTTTGTTTCTCGTAAGTTGGTAGGGGGTGAAATCAGATAATAGATATAAGGCATTTAGCATTATAAGCTTGGTAAATCATTGGTGCTCAAGAAATGGCAGTTGTTGTTGTCGTTGTAGGTAAAGACAGAATGAGTCTGGAAAGCTAAAGTTGCTCTCTTATGATTGCACAACTAATAAATGCCAGGATTCAAGAATCCAAATAGATTTTGAGATCTCAGATTTTGAGACCTACTCTTTCCCGTCATCTTTAGTGCATCTTCCAAGGTGTATTTGAATTGTTCTTATATGTTCGTATTTCCCTTTTTCCAGAGCCTCCATATCTGGCCCAAACCCCAGGGGACAGAATTAGCTTCAACTACACACCTGGACAATTCTCCTCATCTGACTGAACATCCTTTCTTCCTTGGACCATTGCAATTGGAGTTTTGTTTGTTAACTTGGCCTGGTCTATTTCCTGAGCAAGGCTGACAAGGGCACATGGTACGCTAGCCTCAAGCCCACCAGAGTGTGTGGTTTTGGTGTGGGTTAAGCCCTACTGCCTTAAATACCCACCTGGTATCTTATAACTTAGAATGAGATCCTAAAACCTGTATGCACAGTGTTTATTCCCCCATTTCCCCTGCTCTGTTGGTCCTGTTTATATGCTTGTGATTGTGCCCTCATCTCCCTGTCTGGCACTCCAATTCCATGATGGATCTGACTTCCAACTCTGCTTCAGTCTGCTTGGTTATAATCTTGACACTCTACTAGCCCTTGGTAGGTGATTGGGCCTGTGACACTGTGTTTCTTAAAATCATGCAGTCTGGTTCACTCTTTAAAAGAGACTCTGCTCTTTGCCACTTTATGAGTACAAGCTGTGTGCTCTCATTATGCTGCCCTATCCACTGAATTATCTTTATTCTATTTATCTACAGTACTTGAAAATTTACAATGTGCCTAACATGGTGAGAAGCACTTTACAAACATTAAATCCTTACAGCATTTTTGAGACATAGTACCCCATTAAAAAGAAGAAACAGACACTGTGAGGCATTAACTAACTAAGGTCACATGGCTGGTAAGTGACAAAACTAGGATCCTGACACAGTCCTCTCTACTTCTCAAACCCACACTTACCAGCGCAAAGCTAAGGGATGCTAGCACAAATTACAGAGCTTCCTACTTCAGGTTCACCTCTTTCAGTAATCAGGCTGAGCTCCCAGCCCCAACTCTACCTGGCCCCTTTTGACTTATCTTTTCTGCCAGTCCATATTGCAATGGTTTAGACATCCTTTACTCCAGAGCTCATTGGGTTACACCAGATTCTGAACTTAAACATGCTATCTGAGCTCCTAATACTTACACACTCCCTCTTTCCATATTATCTGACCCATAACGACGATCTCCCATCTATCCATCCTGCGGCATAGTCTGGACTTCTCTGTTCTTTTCTATTAGGACAGATTTTAGATCTCAACATTACCGTCAACAACATCATCATCACTATCAACCCTGTCACTACCACCATTATCATCATCACCATCATCATCAACACCATCATCATCACCATCATCATCAACACCATCATCATCATCACCATCATCATCACCATCCTCATCAACACCATCATCATCAACACCATCATCATCACCATCCTTATCAACACCATCATCATCATCATCACCATCATCATCAACACCATCATCATCATCACCATCATCATCACCATCCTCATCAACACCATCATCATCAACACCATCATCATCACCATCCTCAACAACACCA